>JAASAY010000171.1:0-101775 GCA_014822085.1 Fusarium stilboides
AGATTAAAGACTCAATATCGAGGTTCTCTGCCTAATCTCGAAGCTCGATATTGAGTCTTTAATCTCAAGTTCTTCTAGGACTGCATTACAACCTAATGTGCTTTCATGCGGGTTCTCCATTGGTGATCTCAGTCACCAACTCACTCGAATGGTCATAAATGATAAAAGTGCAGCAGAAGAGTAATTCAATTGACTTCTTATCAATGCTTGCAATGATGTGTTTTTCCATGGCCAATCCAGTCCAGCCAATATTCCAAAGTGAACAATCATTCATCCATCCAAATGTACATCAAGAAGTGAAAAGAGGATTTCAAACCCATATTCTCCATCTCATAGAACGCTTACGGCTTGCAAATACCAAAGGCGTTCTGGCAACCGCATTCGCAGTGTCGGCTCCTCTTACCGCACTTGCCCTTGCGAGAGCAGCAGTTACCAAACTTGCTACCCTCACAAGTCTGACCAGTCTCGCCGCCGCAGCGACCATCCTTAGAAATCTTGAGGCCAGAACCCTCCTCCTCGGTCGCAGGTGTCGATGTCTGCGTAGGCTTGGCGGCGTCGGTAGTAGCGGGCTTGGGGTTAGGGACGACGGGCGTCTCCTTGTACAGAGTGTCCTCCTTGTCCTTGTCGACTTTGGTAGTCTGAGTCTCCTCGGCAGCCTTGGTCTCCTTAACAGGCTTGGCCGCCTCCGTCGTTTGAACGCTAGCCTCGGTAGTCTTGGAGGGGGCGACAGAAACCTCCTTGGTAGCAGGCTTGTCGTTCGAGTTGGAGTTCTTGCCATCCTTTGACAGATCGCTGCCTTCGAAATCACCGTAAGGGGCAGGGATAGGACCAGGCTCCTTAGCAAAGATCTCCTTACCGGTGAAGTTGGGAGGACCCTCATAGTCACCGGACTTGCAGGCGGCGTTCATCTCCTTGCAGTAGTCGTTCCAGGTATCGCAACCAGAGCCGCCGGAAGGAGGAGCATTGTCCCAGCAGTCGCCGACTTCGTCCCAGCACACCTTGGCCGCAGCCCAGCACTTATCCTGTCCGGAGTACTTGGCGATGGGCTTACCACACCAGTTGGCGTTCTTAGCAAGGCAGTCCTTGGGAACGACGCCGTCCTTCTGGGTCTGCTTGGTGCCGGTCTCCTTGGATGTAGGAATCCAAACCTCGGGTCCGGGAATGGGGTACTCGCCCCTCTTATCATCGTAAATGTTGTAGGTCAAGCCGGGAGTGTCTTTGTTAACGTAGCCAGGGATGTTGACTTCGTACTTCTCAGGGATTTCCAGAGGACCCTCGGGACCGTCCTCGATGAAGATCTGAGCACAGCTCGAGTAGAACTGGGGGTCACCCTTGGGGGCATTGTGAAGGGCAAGAACCTCAGGGCGGATGAGGTAGTAACCAGAAGGGAGACCAGTAGGTAGGTTCACAGAGAGGAGACCACCGTTGGCTCGAAGACGGTCAACACACCAGCTGTCCTCCTCGAGGTTGTATCCATCCTCCCAAACCTTGAACCAACCGTCACCTGCAGCAGAGTCCGAGAACATATCATCAACCTTCTTGATGTAGACAGCGCAAGGGCCCTTGTGACCTTCGGCAATGGCACCGGGCTTGGAGTAGTTGGGAGATTCGCGGAATTGGAAGGTCAGTTGAGCACCACCTGGGGCCGGGCAGATGTACTGGACGGCTTTTTCACCACCATCACGGCCTATACCATGTCAGTTACCGGCTCAACACTCCTCCACTCATACTAGTCTACTTACCGCAGGCCATCTCATCTCCAGTGATGGGGTAGATAGGACTGTTGGCCTTGGAGGCGTCCTTGGGCTGACGAACACAGGTACCATCGCCCTGGTTCTCCCCATCAATGAAGAGAGTAGTGAAAAGGGTGTGGGCGTTCGCAGCAGAGG
This sequence comes from Fusarium stilboides, assembly GCA_014822085.1. Taxonomy (NCBI): domain Eukaryota; kingdom Fungi; phylum Ascomycota; class Sordariomycetes; order Hypocreales; family Nectriaceae; genus Fusarium; species Fusarium stilboides. The sequence continues at coordinate 1,890 of JAASAY010000171.1, forward strand.
CGAGGCCAAGGACGGTAGCAAGGAACTTCATAGTGAATGGTTCAAGAGAAATAGTTTCGATAAATATAAAAAAGGGACAAGCAGAAAGACCAGTTTCTGCCGAAGCCGCTAGGGCTGAATTTGTTGATTGCTGTAGTAAATAGAGAGTGTGTATGCCTCAAAATGGCAGTAAGGAATGACTGTCAATCAATGAAGGAATGAATGAATAAATGAAAAGAGAACAGAAAGAGTTGAGAAACAACTCAAAAACACTGGAATGAGGAAGAATGAAGGTGCAGAGGAGAGAGGAAATATCACGGAACTCGCGGAGAGGCCTCGATATATACCTCGACTCCTCAGCTCACAACCAGGTATAGTCACTTACCACTAACCTCAGCTCAGATCAGATCAGCCTGCAGATCAGATCCTACAAGTCGGGTCTGAGTATGGTCCAGACATTGGCCAAGGCCAAGGCCAAGCTCGCGCGAGTTACACGAAGAGCCCGATTACCAGTTATTCGATCCACAGACGACAAATACTGACAGCATCTCAAACGGTGGCTTTGCCCCTAGCTTGATCCTTTCCATTTCCCCCAGGTACGGTAGAGGAACGAAGTCCCCGTGATGGACAATATTGAATACCCATGTCTGCCTTGCAGCTGTAATCAAACAGACTATCCGCCGACCGTCGTGGCCGTCAAACATGAGGGCCAGGGGCCGCCCTTTGGCCACGGTCATGATCCTTGTGGCGCATCATTTGAGAGCAATCGCTGAGTGCCAAGATGCTCAAGATGAAACATAGTCAAAATGACCCGGGTCTGTGGGTGCAGCTATGGATGTGTCCTGTAAGCTTGAGTGGATGGTGAAGGGTGGATGGCATGTCAAGGCTAAGTTTACGTTGGTTGGACTATTTTTTGGTACCTGCGTCAAACCGTCAAGCGCCCAGACACGAGTGGGCGTTTCCGTTGTAGATGTGACCAATGGCTGCAGGTTAGAACGACACTTTCTCACGCCGTTTTTTCTGGTCTGGTACTTGGGATTTGCTTTGGAAATAGAGATGGTTCTTAATAACCTTAAATCTTAGATATACCGCAACTCTTCGAGGTAAATCCTTTTAGTTTCAACGTATGTGATGATCTCGGTGCAAGCAAACATGAGAAAACGGAGGCAATATCAAGATTGGCCCAAGAAACAACGACTGAGGTTATCCATGGAAATTAACGTTCATGGCATGTAGTTTAATTCATTATGGTGCGACTTTTAACGCCCGGGCAGCAAGCCTTGCCAATCCTTCCTGGTCCTTTCCTCTATCACTTGTCTGTGTGCTCATTCAATCCTATTCATCCTTCGTCAAGGGACAACCCTCAGGGGTTAGCTTCAGCCGCACACGGTAGTGTAGTTTTGGGGAACCCCTGGCTGACATGCACTGCTACGGTATCGAGTCAGCTTCTGTTCGTAGTCACCTATAGGGTCATTGAGTGTTGACCAATAGAAGAATGAAATATGTACCCATAAGCTAAACAATTTACTATGTGTATATAAGCTAAGAGCTGCACCAAATTATTTCAAACCAGATGCAAATGTTGAACAAGGAAGTTTCGAGATGCTAGATCTGTTGGTTTCGACGTTGAGGTGCCGCACGATTAAAGTCTGAGCGACAAGGATCTTGTCGATCCTCCTCCTCCACATGTTTAATACCAGGGGGTTCTAAAACTCCATCCTCTCATCCCATCACCCTTTCATCACCCTTCCTCATCACTACGTGCCCGAGCTGAATGTCAGTCTTCATTAGCAGCTTAGCAAAACGCGGAAGTTGTTCCGCTGTCATCCCATCTCATTTCGATCCTCTCGTGAAACTTGATCTTATATCAGGTCTATTCCCTTGCTGTAGACCCATATTCGTGCAGCCTAACAAACTTGCACATAATGTTGAGAGAATCTTCAAGACACAAATGTTTCGAAAAGTGTGCTTACTGTCTCTGGATTTCAAGCGTTACAATTGCAGGTCCCGGTCAAGTCGGTATCAGCCGTAGCCGTGACACAACATAAGCCAATACAGCCAAGTTTGTTTCGAGAAGAAACCAAACCTTGGCCGCAGAGAGGTCTTATAAACCATGCACCACACCACTCGAATGCGTCCTTCGGTCGTCAGGCCCTTGCTCATCAGCGCTTCGGCAGCCCAAATAATGACCCGTATTCTGGAGCATTCGACAGCCAATTGATCTTTTGCCGGTTTGTATGTTCGATACCTGGTTGTTAAAACACTCCCGCTTCTAAGCAAGGGATCTCTTCACATCATGACAAATTCAAAGAACAATTGAAAGGGTAAGAATGGAGATTTGATTTTGCCTTGCGCGACCAACACAGTAACAACATTTTTCTCTTCCTTATACACACACACTTATACAAACACAAAAACCTTGCTCCTTGCATAATTGGTCTGTCGTTTTGCGCCTACATTACAATCAACTCCTCCCTCTTCCCCCTTCTCAAGCAACTTCCGCAAGGAGTTCCATCTCTTACGTCCGCCGCTCTCGATATGGTACAGTATGGTACATGCTGGCTATTGTTGGGATAAATGGGTATCTTATTCGTTGATCTTGGCCAGGATCCTAAAGTCACGCTGGTTAGTACACTCGTTTCTTCGTACAAGGAATGCTCGGGATTCAGTGTCGAGCATTGTCGAATTACTCACTCGCTGTCGCGGAAGAGCTGGAACTCCTCCTCGCCGGCCTTGACGGGAGAACCGCCGAACTGGGGGATGAGGACACGGTCACCGACGGTGACGCCCATAGGTAGTCGGTTGCCCTTCTTGTCGAGAGCACCGGGGCCGACAGCCAGGACCTTGGCCTCGTTGAGCTTCTCGACGCTAGACTCGGGCAGGAAGATGCCACTGGCGGTCTTGGTCTCGGCCTTGACACGCTGGACAAGGACACGGTCAAGGAGGGGAGCAAGAGCTCGGATGGACTTGATGGAAGTGGCCTACAACGGAACCATTCTATTAGCTCAAATTGTTCTCTGCCATAGTTCATCCATACGTCCTAAATACCCAATCCCTCCCACTTTGACTTCTTTCAACGGCTTCTAAATGCCGAGGATAAGAAGCTAAATGGTTCCGGGTCGGAGTATTTGTGACGGGGCCCTCCGCATATCGCTGTGGAAGAAGCAAGGCAATGCACCCACCATTGTGATTAAGTCGTAAAGTGTTTAGTTAATACGTGGAGGAGAGTCGTAGAATCGTAATTGGAGAAGAAGTAAACAAGGAGAAGAGTTCGGCTTGGTTGTTTAATGGAGTTCAAATCGGGGGTGGACCTCGTCTCTTCCAACAGCTTCCAGAAGAAGGTCAGCAATTTTTTCCCCCAAGCTCCCCCTCGGCCCTTGATTTCCCCGGTTCCGAAAATCGGCACTACACCTCCGATCCCCGTCCTAAAGCGGCATATGATGCCGAACAAGCCCGACGGCTATCACGATGAAGTTCAAAGGCATGTTGACAATATTATGATTTTCTAATTCCCAACTACATCTTCTTCGCTTACTTGCTGACTACCTAAGCTGAATACTCCCATATCAATGTTTCATCAATGTGACTAAACGTACGCTATTACATAGGTACTCTTTACAATTGCTGATCCGCCATCTATCTGTCGTCATTCATCATGCGCAATACAAGCAAATACGCTTCCAACCAAGCCTCCAATTTATACCCTTCAGTTGCTCTCAAAACGCCAAAGTCAGGCAATCAGCCCTAGAATATTCAATGCTGTGTTGTATGTGTAGTCCGGTCATAGAACGTTATCACTTCTTCTCCGGCTGCTGATTGGCTGGCGGTTCCAAGATGTGAGTGTGATTCTCAGCAGGAACCACCTCGCCATGGTCGAATTGCTGGCAAATGACTGTGTCGGCAACCCAAGGTTCCTGGAGAATTTCGTCCATCCGAGCCCGCGTCTTAGCATTGAGGTCAAGCATTCTGCTAACGATATGCCTGCTCTCCCTGGGCAATAGGCGCAGAATTCGCCATGGGCCCCGGATGACTTCTTTCTTCTCTCCCGTAGCGGGTGCCTTCGAATCGGCCGTAGCACTAGTCTGAGTCGAGGCTCCCTCCTCCTTTCGGTCGTGATGGGAGTGGTGATTCTTTGTTTCATCCTCGGCCAAGAAATCCCGTGCCGGCGTGGTGGTCAGGTCATTGGTCGACTTGGAAGGCACAATTAGTTTCCTCGGATCGTGTCCAGGAGTCGGGTCCGCTGCGAATAGTTTGAAAGAGTTATCCGTCATTCGTGGCACCTTCCAAGGAAATCGGCGGAGAGTCATACAGCAGAAAATAATGGCCAGAGACCAAATATCCACAGCTACTGCATCATATTCCTTGGAGTCGTAGACTTCTGGTGCAAGATAAGGATCAGAACCCACGATACCTAGAGCAAGTTAATCGGTGTTCTTACCCTCGCGCTGCGTAGCAACTTACCTTTAGCCGGTACAGTGTCAGTCTCAAAGGGGTACTTGAACACATGAGCACTTCCAAAATCAATGATCTTCATGATGCCCTTACTGCTCACAACCACGTTATCCAGCTTCAGGTCGCGATGTGCAAGGCCCACGCTGTGCAGATAAGTCACGCCATTGAGAATTTGAAGGAAGCAGCACGTTATCTCTTCCCGGGACATCCGACCGGTCATAACGATTGCGAAGAGATCAAACGGCGCATATTCCATCACTTCGTACCACCGTCCTTTTTCTTGAAGGATGTCCAGTGTTTCAATGATGTTGCCGTGGTGAAGAGTCGACCCAACACAGAATTCGGCCGTTACCTTCTTGTTGTACTCCTTCTCTGTTTCGTATGTATGCCTTGCACGGAACTCCTTGACAGCAAACACCGTGCCGTCATCCTTGCGCTTCATCAATCTGACCGAACCACCGGCACCCGATCCCAGAAACTTGCCGAGCTTTCCGTATTTGGAAGATAGCCCATGATCGTCTCCAAAAGGTAGCTGCTGGGTTGATTTGGCAGCCGGGGGTGTCCTGTTGCCAGGTTTAATCGATGGCGCTTTGATCGATGGTGCTGGTGAAGAGTCTCTTTTCTTGTTGTGGTGTCCGCCTTTTCGGAAGAACCGCTTCAAGTCTGCCATTGAACCATGTCCAGGGTGAAGGTTGCCAGTAGTGACACTATCGTTAGGTGCAAGCTCCTCGGAGCTATTCCTTGCACTGCCAAAGATTGAAGATCCGCGCTTGTCGCTCAGATTTGCTTTGGATGCATGAGGAGAGCTATGCTTCTTCTTACGGGAGAAAATGAACCTAGGATCAATTGAATGTTTTGTAGTGTGTGCTGCGGGAGCAGGTCGTCGACCCTTGGCGTAGGGATCATTGATGTCACCGCCAGGGGTGAATGGTTTGGAGTAAAAGTTGGACGCTGAGCTTCGAGAAGGACTAGACTCTCGAGAAGCAGGTACCGACCCTGTAGTGCCTCCAAACATGCCTCGGCGATGGGACTGGTGCTGCTCTTCGGCTGACGACGCCCTACGAACCGCATGATCCGAAGCAGCTCGCGGGGCAGACGGCCTCCTATCGGGAGCTGGCGAGGTCTTTTCATGGGAAGACGATGGTTGTGGGGTGATAATTGGAGGTTCATTCGCTTTCGATCCTTCCCTAGACTTCCTATCCGAACTAGCCTGACCGGATCCCGCGGGAGTAAGGGGAGGAGACGCCAGCGCAGAGAGTCGAGGACTGCCATGTGGGGATTGGAAGCTGGCAGAGGTGGGTGTGGGCAGTCTCGTAGACTGGCCGGATTCATCTTCGTTTGATGGAACCTACGATGACATCAGTTAGCGTCAGTAGTAGAACCTTGAGTTGTGGCAAGGTATTTAGGGCTCTGGCAAGAATAACAAAAACACTTGATTGCCAGAAACAATGCAACAGCTAGGAAAAGGTCGTGAACAGGCCAAAACCACGATGCAGAGGCTGGCTAGAAATAAATCGCATATGAATGGGACATACTCTGGAAGGCGGGAGCGAGAAGGCCTCGAATTGGCAGTTGTTCAGGCGTAGTTCTTGAAGAGGGCGACCGTGGAGCGACTTTGTGAATGCTTTGAGCTGGTCGGCAGTAACCTCCGTGAAAGGGCTCGCCTGATCTTCGTCGTGTTCTGCGTTCGATGATTCCGGTTCGACGGCAGTAGGGTGGGTGGGTGAAATCTCCTGAACGGCGGCAGAGAAACGGACGCCGGAAGCGTCTTCGGGAATATCATCCTTGACTCCAAGGACCTCTTGAGGCTTCTGAGAAGGTTCTGAAGCTTCTAAAGCAGCGGATTGTTAGCGATTATACTACAACTGGAGTTTCGCAAGGTGCTCTCGGCGCACAGAGTAGACGATCAAGGTGGGGCAGAGTAGACTCGGCAGGACCGGGTAATAGGCTTACCAGAGGCGCCCTGGGAGCGAGGAAGCTCCTCGGGGGGGGTTGGAGATGCCATCGGGCTGAAAATTGATGCTGGTGATGGGCTGTGTTCCAAGAACCTAAGAAGCAAACGAAGGTAGCAATATGGGGAGGGTTGTGGAAGGAAGCGAAACAGAGCAAGAGTTGCGACAACGATGATAAAAGAGGATGGCCCGCACTGGTGCTGGTGGGGGTCCCACTTATTGAGGTTCTCCCCTTCTCGTCGTTTCTGGGTGTCTAAGAGGACTCTTTGCGGGTGCTAGAAGCACACTAGAGGTGCGCTAAAGTGTCTCTTGGCAGTTGACGATTACCTCAGGTACGAGCAACAGCTGCATATGCTCCAGAGATCGTGTGCGAATAACCAAGTACAGATCTAGCCATTGCTTGGGGAGTTATATGACTCAGATAGTGATGATGTTCTAATCTTTGTTCCCAACAAAAAGGTTCGCTACCGTCCAGTTATCTATCCCAGTCGCAGGTAGCTCAACTCAAGTGATCCAGTAAGCACCAGGTAGCATGTACCTTGACTTACGAAGCTCTCCCTGCAAAACCCATGGCCCCGGCGTCACTAGACAGGGCTCCTTGTAAGGAAAAGAAAAAATTCAATGTCTGGAATCCGAATAATGGGAACAGCATTCGTATGTAATCAGACTTGCCGCGCATTGGATTGCAGAATAGCTTCCTCGTTGGGTTGGCGACTATGACTCAACTCCTTACATTGAGAGTGCCACCAGCAGCTGGGTGTGCACTAATACAGCAAAGGCTTGAAGAGGACGGGAAGTTTTCCGCAACTTGGAGTTATACTCAGATCCGTGAATAGGATCCCCCTGTCAATATCATCGATTTGTCCCGATCTGGTTCCTCACTCAAGCTCTGGTTCCCTGGCCGACTCTTGAAGAGAAGCGCATTGATGTGTAGCACCGCATTTACGAGCACGGTTGACTTAGTCGTAAAGATGCAAAAGGCCTTAAGCTGCTCTCTAGTACCCAATACTGTTTTTAGCCGTCAACATTGTTGCTGTGCCATGTGTAAGCCATCCATGTGTCAGAGTGTCGGCACAAAAACGTGAGACAGGAGGTGTGATAGTGACAGCTGCAATCACCCGCTTCCAGAAACAAAACAAGATTTTCTTTCGCTCGTTGAAGCTCTGTAGCCCAGTCGAGCCCAGCCCAGTTCGGGCTGGGCGGAGCTTTCGGCCGGCCGACCGGCCAAGCCTCGGTCGCCTCAAAGCCTCCCGTCTTTAAAATCCTTTCGCCGTCAACCAGTCAAGTCAATGCCAAAAATCATCAACCCCACAAATAGACTAGACGAGCATTTCTATCACTTTGCACTTTTCCAGTGTAAGCGGTAAACCCGTGTCTAGAGCAATCCTTATGAATAATAGAACGCGCAAGCGCTACACTTGGACTTACACGTGTCAAGCAGATGGTCCATGTTAGGTTCTGTCTGCCGTAAGTGGCCAGCTTGAGAGCCCGTATCTGTTAAGGTAAACCGAGAGCCACAAGGTTATCTGGAGTTCGTTTCTTGTACCCATACTCAAGCCAGGAACTAGCTCCAAGACCTGGCCAGGGGAGTTGTCGATCCTTCATTCTGCCCTGAATTGAATTAACGGCCATCTCGGCCCCATTAATTTGTGTGAAACATTCACAAACACTTCGATTCATGCTCTTCAGTCCCTTGCTTCTATTTAAAGTCCAATATCCTGCTTGTTCACCTTGGAAATGTGCCTATATGCAAGTCATCGAGCCCAGGGACGAGATAGGAACTATGAACCGATCCATTCGATTTGGCATAGTTGGCATTGGTCCACAAATTACATGATATGTAGAGCCAAGTAGCAGGCTATACCATCATAACACTCTAATGACTTCATCTCTTCTCAGCTACGAGAGCTTTTGCAAGCCACGCGTACTGTGGACCAGCGATTCACGGCGTCAATGTGGATGCACCTTCAAGGCTGATAATGCGTCAACAAAGCCTGAGATTTGCTATTCCAAAGCCAATTCAGCTTCACATGCTTTAGTCTATAACCTCAAGGATCTGGCCTGTGTAGCTCGTTGAGCCGATTGGTTTCATCGTATCGTATTGAACTTGCCATAACGGGCTATCTGAACATCAACATGGCAGCTTATCAGCATGGAAACACAAGCTATTGCTACTCTTGAAATATACAATTATGAGCTCACACCAGTATATTCGCCTTTTCACCGCTGAACAGATGCCATCGTACAATTCTTCCTCTAGTTATAAGCCCTGTCCCTATTCATAACCTATTGTACATGTGCAATATCCGGTTAAAGATTTTGTACAAACCACACGCCTGCGGTTTCCACCGTCTCTCTCTTCTAAAGATATACCCCTAAGGTACCACTTCGATGCCTATCGACTTGCATTGATAAATGATTGATGATACAAGTCCCTTTAGCCCTAGACCCGAGAGTCGGAGTTCTGAATGCTTAATCTTTGCAATCTCGTAGACGTGCTTAAGACTGATAGTTCCCACTGTCTCATGACCGGGTTTTCCAACGCCCTTGCGCTTGCCCTTCTTGCCCACGGGAGCATTACAGGCGTTGAGGAGCAGCCATGAGGTTTGTGGTGTTCGGACATCAAAGGTGAATGATCGATCGGGGCGGACAGTGACTTGGCAAGGGGTTGGTGTACCGGTAATTATATGCGCAGTTCGGGCGTTGAATTCCTGAATCCAAGTTAGCATATGTTCGATATATAGGCTTCTTGGTGTGCTTCTGACCTTGCAAAAGTCCATCGACTTGACACCCTTGGAACCAAGAGCAGGACCGACGGGAGGACTGGGACTAGCCTGTCCAGCTCCCACGATCAGCTTCACTATCTGGTTAACGCCTCCGGCGCCTCGAGCTTTAGACATGACTGCGGTTGTGTTGGGATTGGTGGGATCCGGCAATGCGACGACTCAACGTGGATGGTGTTTTGCGAATTGAAGAAATTCAAGAGCCAGCAGCTTTAGCGCCTGATTGGCCCACAGCAGTGGTCATGGCATCTCCACACTCAGGTTGCCCCACTACCCAGACTTTACATCTTTGCTGCATCCATCTCAGAAAAAAAATCTTGGGAGTCGCACCGTAGAAGCATCTTTTCTTTCTACAAAGAACTTCGGACAGCTACAACAAAATGCCTTCCACACACAAGAAAGAAAAACCCTGGGATACGGGCGACATCGATAAGTGGAAGGTTGATTCTTTCACTCCCAAAGACAATATCGGCGGCACGTTTGCTGAAGAGTCCTCTTTCGCGACTCTCTTCCCCAAATACCGAGAAGTCTACTTGAAGGAGGCCTGGCCTTTGGTCACCCGAGCCCTTGAGAAATCTGGAATCGCCTGCACACTCGATTTGGTCGAGGGTTCCATGACCGTCAAGACAACCCGAAAAACTTTTGATCCCGCCGCCATCCTTAACGCACGCGACCTCATCAAGCTGTTAGCACGAAGCGTACCCGCCCCCCAGGCCGTCAAGATCCTCGAAGATGGCATTGCCTGTGATATCATCAAGATTCGAAGTCTGGTCGCAAGCAAGGAAAGATTTGTCAAGCGCCGACAAAGAATACTCGGACCCAATGGCTCAACTCTGAAGGCCCTTGAGCTGCTCACAGAAACATACATCCTGGTCCATGGAAACACAGTATCTGCTATGGGACCCTACAAGGGATTGAAGGAGATGCGACGAGTGGTGGAGGACTGCATGGCCAACATCCACCCCATCTACCACATCAAGGAGCTCATGATCAAGCGTGAGCTCGCAAAGGACCCCGAACTCGCCAACGAGAGCTGGGATCGCTTCCTTCCCAACTTCAAGAAGAAGACCCTCAGCCAACGACGCGTCCCTCACAAGGTTACCGACAAGGCCAAGAAGGTCTACACACCATTCCCCCCCGCTCCCGAGAAGAGCAAGGTCGACAAGCAGATCGAAACTGGCGAGTACTTCTTGGGCAAGGTTGGCAAGGAGCGTGCTGTTCAGGAGGAGCGCAAGGAGAAGCAAAGCAAGCGAAAGGAGGAGAAGGCTAAGGAGCGCGAGGCCGAGTTTGTCCCACCGGAAGAGGGTGGTCGACCCAAGAAGAAGCGCAAGAAGACAGAGGAGTAATCAGAGGGAGCTCTTGGTACTACATGTTGCGTGGATGGGCAACTGGTGTGAGTTGTACCGATATCACGTACAAGCTCTCGAGGTGTATGATACCCTGAAAAATCACTTGGCGTTCTTCATGTCTCTATTTAAGGATTTATAGCTGAGAAAATTGTGCTTTCAACTGTTGACCCTACCTACTTTGCCAAACGTGTTTTGTATACTTGTCGCATTGATTACCTACAGTTTTGATGACGCATCACTTCCTGAATCCCATTCGATTACCAGCTTACCAAATTGCTTACCCTCATCCATATCCGTAAAGAGTCCATCAATTCCTTGGATATTGTCCAGCCCCTTGACCGTTCTGCTAATGATAGGTCGGATCTTCTTCTCATTCACAAAGGCAACCATGTCGCGAAACTCCTTACGGGAGCCCATCGTCGACCCTTTGAGCTCGATGTTTTGAAGATTCGCGGCCATCAACCAATCCATCTTGGGAGCCACTGTCATGCCATACTGCACGATAACTCCGCCAGCTTTGAGCAGACGTACGGTCTTGCTCACAATTTCGCCGCCTGCGCCATCGATCACAGCATCTAGATATGGCCGATCGGCTGGCAGTTGTGCTTTGAGCTCCTTGTCCCACGCCTCGTTCTTATAGATGACACCGCCGCGGGCGCCCATGTCTTTGGCCTTGGCAAGCTTCGCTTCGTCGCCGGATGTGACGAATACGTTGCAGCCCTTTGCTACGGCAAACTGAAGCACCTGCAGTGCGACACCACCGCCAATGCCCGTGAGAAGCACGTTTGCGCCAGGGAAAGCGGCGTTACTCTTGGTGACTAGTGCACGCCAGCCGGTGAGGCCAACAAGAGGCAGAGCAGCGCCCTCAGCGGGTGTGAGATGCTCAGGTGCGGGCTCGACTTCTTCCTCTGATACTACGATGTAGTCTTGGGCAGCGCCGACTTCGGTGAGCTTGGAGCCACCGGTGACTGCGAACTTGCGGCTGTCCTCTGGCGCAGCAGGGTCTGAATCCCATCCGCGCATGGGAGTGAGAATGACGGGCTTGTTGAGGAGGGTTTTTCGGGTGACATTGGTTCCGACAGCGACAACGGTGCCATAGCCATCAGCTAGCATTGGATTGGTGAAGGAGATGGCTGGGTAGAGATGGCGGCGCATGAAGAGATCCCGATGGTTGAGGGATGCCGCGGAGAGGTTAACCAAGACCTCATTTGGGCCTGGCGTTGGCTTTGGCACTTGTTTGATTTGGATTCTGCATATTATTATCAGTAAGTGATTGTTTATCTATATGATAGAGGTTGTTCTAACGGATAGTAGACCTTTCCAGGCTTGGCGCCTTCAATCTGCTGTAGGGTGAGAGCTCGAGGCATGATTGCGGCTGTGATGTCACCGGTTATTGTGGTGAAGAAAGACTGAGACAAATGAAGAACAGCCGGTAATGTGCTGAAGTATGCTTGATCTCGGCTATTTTTGAGCCGATTGACAGTTCTGCTAAGTTGGATACCGGTAGTTCGGTTCATGAGGAGATGAAGATCTCATAGCCACGGCCCCGCATCGAGGACCTCGGCTGTCGAGACGGACACCTTCGATGATGCAACATATGTAACTTGGCAATTAATACAATTTTCAGACTTCGATTGCTAATAACTGATATCTTGATCGCAATCTTTACAACTTCACCCTAGATGTCATAAACACCCTTGAGTCCATCCGCAGTACGCTTGCCCAACGCCTCCAGTGTTCCCATACTGAGCATCTCGAGCGTGCTAATCTCGAAACCAGAGGTAAGCTTCCACCAACCCCTTAGCTCAATAGCGACCAGAGAGTCAAGTCCCATATCAGCAGTGCTCAAGCTGATGTCTAGTTCAACGTCCCCAGTCAGAAGCAAGCTGACCAGCTTCTTTCCAATCTCCAACACAAGAACATTGATAGACTCCTGAGAGTTGAGAATGCTGGGATCATTCTTGACTGAGGAGAGCAAAGAGCGAAGACCATCGTTTGCCGGGGCACTATCGCCGTGACCACGGCCAATGTTGTGGCACGCTGCCATTTTTACATCCTTACTCAGACGTGTGCTGCTCTCTGCGCTTCCTAGAGGAACAGTTGAGGTGACACCAAGAAGGAATACATCGCCGTACTCCTGGCGGGAGGACTGCGGCATCAAGGCCAGGTTGAGTGCTTCCGCCAACTCCTTCTCTCGAACAGGGCGCCAGCCAGTACCATTCATCTTTCGAAGCAAGTCCTGGTTCTCGTCAAGATAGCCAATGCCCTCCATGGCTCCAAGGTCGAGGGATGTGCATGGCAGTCTCATTCCAGCTAGATAACGTGCAAAAACATCGAGAAAGGTATTGGCACTAGCATAGTTGCTTTGACCGACTTGGCCCAGTATTCCAAACAATGAACTGAAGAGGAGGAAGAAGTTGAGTTGACACTTCACAGACAGCAATATCAGCAGTCGTTTCGTTGCGAAGAGTACGACTAAGTCCGATTGCCTGGGCAAGTCTCGGGTCTTGACACTCAACAATCGGTTGTCGTGTTATCCAAAGAAGGCCGCCGGAACTCTGGATGCTGTGGATGAATGTCTTCAGCTGTGCAAACGCCGTGGCATCCATACTCTCGACGAAAGGACCTTGTTCGTCGAGAACAGCTGCTATATCCTGACCAGCTGGAGGCACCTGTTCCAAAAGACAACGATCGATAGTATAGCCCTGAGACTCGAGCTTCTGTACAAGCTCGCTTGGCCCCTGTCCATGGCAGAGTAGAGTAATCCGCTTTATAGGCGCTCTTGGGCTCTGGTCTGGCCACCACAACAGTAGTGAGCCTAGGAGCCAAGCCGAGTTGCTCCATGTCGGCAAACCCGGAGGCTCCCAGATCTTGCTGCAATCTCTTGGGGTCTACAAGAGGGCCCTCGGTGTGATCATCTTCCTCATAGGACCACCAGTCTTGTGTAGCTCCCAGAACGAAGTGCACCCATGGAGTATCAAGTCGGGGCTCTTGAAGAAGAATCCTTCCAGTAGGGCTTAGCAAGCTTCGCAGACTCTCGAGAGACTTCTTGACATTCCTGGTCGAACTGACTATTCCTGGAGTAATGATGAGATCGAATTGACGATCATCAAGTCCTTGATCGGCCAGGCGCTGACTGAGGTCAAGAGTAGCAATTTCGATGTCAGGGACGAGCTTCTTGAGGTGATCGCTGGAAGCGTCTGGCATCACCAGTGAAGACGTGGCGACGAGGTATCTGCAAAACAGTCGAGTGCCTCCGTTGCGTGTCAGACATTCTATGGCTCTGGATGTTGTCTCAACAGACCCCGAATAGAATTCCAAGACTCGAAGAGTGGGCTTGTTATTTCCGAGAGACCGCAAAAAGGCAGAAGTGTCCGCCTGGGATCCCATGTCAAGAGTAGAAGAAGAACCAAGCTCAGTGAATCCGGTCTCCTCTTGGGTGAAAAGATCGCGTAGCTTGTCAGAAGTCTCTACCAAGGACTTGGCTGCAAATTTGGCAGAAGAGGGCCCATCGTCCTGGAGTTTTTGGAACAGAGAATAGGATGCGCTGGCCAATGTCGCATTGCCAGAAGCTGCAAGGCCTTGGTCGACAACCTTATCAAGCCAATTCTTGTATTTGATCAGATGAGGAACTTGCATATCAACACTACCGGCCAACTGATGAGCTTGAGCAATCAACACCTTTGAAAGCTCCGCGAAGGTAGCAAAGACGTCTGGAGATACATCAGGAGGCTGAATGAGGTTACTGAGCGGCTTGAAATCAATGTGAGGTACCCATTGGCATCGGGCAGTGATCAGAACCTTGGTGTCATCGCCAACCTCACCCCCCTCGAAAGAGGACGAGCGAGAGTTGACGACTCTCATAACTGGCTTGGACCCGGCAAACACTGTGCCCGAACCGATAAGGCCCTGCTCAGTGAGCTCTGAGGTCACTTCGATGCTGACTCTATCGTCGTTGCAGTGAGCCATGGTCATGAGGTCCATACTCGAAGCAACAAGTCGTCGGTAGTTACGACGGATTCCAATTGTGGATGTGCAGCTTATCAACTGATAGAATGTGTCGAGAACGACGGGATGCATATGATACTCAGAAGCATCGTCCCACCGGTTTTCGCCATTCTGGATAGTAGTCGATGCTTGGTGCGGTGTCTTTGTGGACGTTCGGATACTTTCCCCGGTGTTGAAGGTTGGGCCGTAGGTAAGTCCCTCTTCCGAGACGATATCACACCACTTGGAAGCGTTGACTTCTCTTGGGAGTAACTTATCGCTCTTCTTGATGACCTTTTCTTGGGGGAAGGGGTCTTGCTCTCCTCGAACTTGTCCCCAGCAATGTTTGATCCAAACATGGCAATTAAGTGAGGTGACAGAGAACTCCCACCACTCACTGTCCTGTTCTTCAGTCAACGGAACACGGCACATCGTGGTGATAATATCTGTGGCCCCATCGTCTTCAATCACCAGTGCAGTGTTGAATTTGATATTGCGGAGACTGACTCCCTCTTGGATACCTGTGATCTGCCTGAAAGCCTCCGATGCAATGGCGATGTATCATGCAAAGGGGAAGACAATTGTCTCACCAATCTTGTGGTCAGCAATCCAAGGAGTACGAGACACCGATACCAGGTTTCTCCACGATGGCTCCAGGCTGGTACTTTCGTGGACCTTGATTCCCAGAAGATTATGATCGGGGTTCTCTCACATACGCCATTGCTTGGCCAGGCGAGTCTCCCACCAGAGACGATTCTGGTGGTTCCAGATAGCAAGGTAAGCCAGCTACACAGGATCCAGTCGGAAACAACGACTCAAGGTCGACATCCACGTGCAACGTATAGAGTTTCCCAATGGCTTGCAAGGAGTTCTCAATACCATCTTGCCTTCTCACCAGAGACGGAACGTAAGAAGCTTTGCTTGATTTATCAGCCAAGATCTGCCTCAGTGGTCCGGCCAGAGCAGAATGGGGGCCAATTTCCAAAATGACCTGATGCTGGTTCGTTTCAGCAGATGCAATAATCGATGATACAACAGATCTGAACAGGAGAGGCCGTTCCAGGTTGGTCTGCCAGTAAGTTGGTTAGATTTATCTGTTCCAGACAGTCGCTCACCCGTCACAATAGAAAAGAAAGGGATCAGCGGAGCTTTTCCGATAACCCCTGACTCAACAAGAGCTGCGTGATACTGGCCACCAGTACAGAGCATATGGTGGGAGTGGTAAGTCTTATCAATCTTGAGAGTAGTGGCAGGTATTCCAGGATGAGCTTCTTCCACTTCGGCTACCACAGCCTGTAGCGGTTCAATATCTCCAGAGATGGTGACGTTGGTGGGCGAGTTGTCACACGCAATCACCACATCAGGGTTCAAATGCTTCTCCACCCCAGAGCAACCAAGACCGATGGCAGCCATTCCACCCTGTAAGTTCTTCTGCTCAGAATTGTTGGGCTAAGGAAGAAGGTAATAATGATGACTTCTCTCGCTGTCAGAACCCCCGCAGCGTAAGCTGCTGCTGCTGCGATCTCACACCCCTATTCACCCTTTTCGAGCCTTATCGAGCATGCCATTCCGTACCTTGCATAACTGTTATGCAATTCGGATAATTAGCAGATAAGCGTTCAAGGTCGGTTTACAGCCATTTTTGGTCTTGTGAGAACAAAAACGCCATATTATCTGACGTTATCAGGTTATGCATCTCTATTCCTGCGTACGATGTGGTTGGTGCAGAATTGGACTGATCACCGGCAAAGGGTTGAGGCTCAAGGTAATCTGTAGAGTCACTGGAACTACTTGCATACTGAATCGGCTTACGGTAGCTCCCTGGTGGGAAGTAAAGGCTTTGAGCCTGATCAAGATTGCGGCCAGGCTGCTAGATTGTGTTATTCTCAGACGTGGACATGGGGACGATGGCTGTATTGTCGTCTTGCTAGTTCTTGCTGGCCTCGATGCCCTCTTTAGCTCCTCGCCCTGCATTGAGACAGTCAGCCAATTTTGGTTTGTTCGTATCATCTCGTACTAACAGTGGTTGCGCTGTGATGGTCTGTTTTGTATTCTTTCCAAGTTGGTCGTAAGCAGGAGTAAAAGGAGGATTTGGCTGATGATATTGGTCCGATAGAATGCAAGTCTGGTGAAATCTATATTGCTCACCTTCGTCTTTGAACGGCCCTCGGGCTGTTAGATCGTCCAGATCGTGACTTCTCAGTGGCAGGTTCCGAAATTTCTTCCAAGAACATATCAAGAGACTCGTAGGGTTGAACCGCTCGGCATTGCATGGATAGCTGTAGTTCACAAGCATCACTTGCCTGTCTTAATAACTATTTATGTTTACATGGCTTAATTTTCAGGACATCGCTTAATTCTAGTCTTATGAGATATAAGACTAGGCTTTACATCTTGATGCTTTTGGCCTTGCCATACACGCAGTGTATCCTGCATGACAGATAGTCCAGTGCTTACCTGGACACATATGATATGGACGTCTCCTCAAACATAGCATCGGACCCATGGTTGATGGATCGTATAAGCTTAGTCTGAAGACCTTTTACGTGGTTGTTGTTGGTTGGTAGTTGTTGTGGCTGAGATGTGATCAAACAACCAGCCGCACAGGTGCGTCTTGTAGTCACTCCATATCGAACCATCAGGGGCATTAGCAACTTTCCACTAATCAAACGTGATTTGCGCCTGCCGAGGTTAGAGAGTTAGGCAGCCAATTGAGTTCTTAGGAACTCTAATGGTGGGCTGATATAAGTCAAGTCCTGACGTTTTGTTCAACACAGCCCTTGTCATAGGTAGCAGGGAATAATTTGCTGTGTTATTCTCTACATAGTAAATTTCAGATCTATCAATTGGTTTCTCAAAAACAAGCGTCACCGATAACCAAATTCCCCCGACTTAACTTATGTGAAGTAACGCGAGGTGTGTATCGCATCCTAGTCAGCATCCCTTCTAGCCAAGAGCTACTTTATCAAGGAAGACTTGCCAAGGAACGTTTGTTGGCAAATATCGAGAAATTAGGGCCGGCTTCAGTAGTTAGTGGCTAGTGGGGGCGCCAAGAAGCTGACAGATGGATGTGCCAGTCCACTCGGGACATTTTGTCGTCCGCCGTAACCGTATCAGGGTTAAGGTAATGATCCTCCCGTGTAGTTAATCTATCTTGTGAGATGGTTATGAAGATCACTAGCACTCCACAACAGTTGATCACCTTCCAGTCGCTTTTTCGTATCCTCACTATGCCATAAGATATGCTGTAAGACGTGCAGCTGGGTCAGACTCCGCTAAAGATACAATATTTTGGCGATGCAACAATGGGCATCAACTCGCCAAGAACTACCTAATAAAGTCAATCGACTGCAATTTCACTATGTACAGCCCAAGGCGATAGATACTACCTTCCGTCTTCTCGACAAAGACGAATGATTATGTGGAGAAGTATCTATGGGCTTGAGTGGATTTGCGGAGCAATAGAAAACCTTCCTTTATATACCTACCTTAAATCATGCCTATCTCAAAGGATTGCGGGCCAAGTTGGGGCATGTCCTTCAATAATTGGCCCGTTTTCGAGTTTATCGGGGGAACACGGTCTGCAGCTGCACAAGAGATCTGCCTTGTCAGTCCTCCTACGGGGTATAGGGTCGTGGAGCATGGGTATTCATCGTATAGTAGAGTATTAGACCGTACGGACGTAGATTGCTCATGATGTTGATGATTCAAAATAGGAAGGCGCCGTGGAAACTGGCCTGATAAGGAAGCTGGGTTCTACAAAGCAGTTGAGGGTACTTGCAATTAAACATCCCTGATATTGCGCATTGCATCGACCAGGTTAATCGAACGACATGCAAAACAATCCAACATAGGAAAATTCTAATAAACTCCCTTTAGTTATCTGCATTGCCTTACTTACCACACGCGTTCTTGGCCGGAGGGACCCCGTCACCCTAAACCGACAGACAAGTCAATCACAATGGCATTTCGCGATGGAGATTTTGACCTCCTAGACATGAATCGAGAGCATTTTGACTTTAACCTTCATTTTGAGCAGCTCTTTTTCTCTATTCTTCCCTGCGCTTTGTTTATCGTATGTTCACTATGGCGCACCATCAATCAGTCACGCAAACCCTTAGTGGTTCATGCGCCTATCTTTCAACTCATCAAACTGGTATGTCATGGAAAAGATATAATTCTCATGAACATTAAGAGTAACCATGGTGATTAGGGAGCTATAATATCATATGTTGGTCTTCAAATCGCACTATTGATTCTGATCGGCATCGGTTCTTTCCATGTAACTCGCATCTTCATCGCCTCATCTGTGCTTAATCTCGTGGCCGCCTTGGCTATGATTATGATTAGCATACTTGACCATAATCGGAGTCCGCGTCCCTCAATCCTCCTGAACTGCTATCTTTTCTTAACTCTCCTGTTTGATATCGTTCAGGCTCGCACTCTCTTCTTGCTCTCGGATAGTACACCCGAGCTGACCTATAGCGCTGTTTTTACAGCCTCTGTAGCGCTGAAGGTTGTTATTCTCCTCCTGGAGACCAAATCTGAGAGTAAATGGGTCACTTGGGACACAGATGAGCATAGTCCTGAAGAGACTAGCAGTATCTTTTCACTCGGCGTTCTCTCCTGGCTTAACAGCATGTTTCTGCGGGGTTATAGATCAACACTATCAATAGGTGATCTCTACCCTCTTGATGTTGCACTGCACAGTGAGCAACTTCATGATAGATTCAAGGCCAATATGGATTATACTAAGCTCAAAGGGGATGACTACGGTCTCGTCAAGGTTCTCGTCAAGACAATGATAGTACCTCTACTGCTACCGATCCCTCTTCGACTCGCTTTGTTGGGATTCACCTTTTGCCAACCATTCTTTATTGAGAAGCTGTTGGATCATCTTTCGAAACCTGATATTGAAGCAAATGTGGGCTACGGCTTCATAGGCGCTGCGATATTGATTTATTCGGGCATGGCCATTTCGGCAGCACTTTGTTGGTATGTTAAAAAAAAAAAAAAGGAAAGTCTCTGAAATAAAGCTGACATAACATAGGTATCTTCATCACCGCATGCGTGCCATGACTAGGTCAATACTGGTGACGGAGATCTTCACCAGAGCCACACAAGCTCGCATCGGCGCAGATGACCATAACGCTGCCCTTACTCTAATGAGTACTGACATAGAACGCATCAGACTCGGTCTCAGAATGATGCATAATGTTTGGGCGGGCGTGATTCAGGCTGCCTTGGCTGCATGGATGTTATATATCAGACTGGGACTAGTATTCCTGGTGCCCATCGGAGTTGTTGTTGTCTGTTTTACCCTCTTGGGAATTCTGGTCAACTTTACAGGAGACTCCCAAAGAGCTTGGATGACAGGCGTGCAGAAGCGTGTCGGATTGACGGCAACCGTCATTACTAGCATGAAGAACCTCAAGCTTTCAGGTCTAACTTCCACTGTCAGTTCCTTCGTCCAGAGACTACGAGTGGAGGAACTTGCAGCCGGTGCCCGCTTCCGAAAGATTTTTATCTTAGCCGCCATCCTTGGCTTCACCCCTATGTTGATCAGTCCTCCGCTGACCCTTGCCTTTACGCGGGCTACACTGGATACCACCAAGTTATTCACGAGTCTTGCATTTCTGATGCTCCTGACCAACCCGCTTTCCCAAATATTTACGTCGATCCCTGAACTTGTCTCTGGAATTGCTTGTATTGGGCGAATTCAAGCCTTTCTAGAATGCGAAACTCGGCATGACTTTCGCCGAGTCCTGTCCGATCGAAAGCAGAATATCAATGTCGATGAGACCGAGCCAGAGACAGGGAGTTCAGGAGTTGAGACTCCTTCCAATTCTACCGTGATCAATATTAAAAACGGCAACTTTGGCTGGAAAGAAGATGCCTTCGTTCTTCATGACATCAATACACAGATCAACAAATCTTCGTTCACCATGGTAGTGGGACCAGTGGGTTCAGGCAAATCTACTTTCTGCAAGACCCTTCTTGGTGAAATCCCCTTTAGCCAAGGAAATATCACCTTAAGTATGCGATGCCCTCGCATCGGGTTCTGCGAGCAGACCGCTTTCCTATGGAACGGAACTATTCGTGACAACATTCTTGGCTTTTCGACATACGATGAAAAGAGATACAACTCTGTCATCCAGGCCACGGCGCTGTCCCTGGACTTTGCTAAGCTCTCTCAAGGAGACCTCACGAACGTGGGATCAGACGGTATTACGCTCTCAGGTGGCCAAAAGCAGCGCGTCTCCCTAGCGCGTGCCGTGTATCTCGAGTCCGACCTGGTGATACTGGATGATGTGTTCAGCGGTCTAGATGCCGATACTGAGCTCCAAGTTTTCCAGCGAGTGTTTGGACCTGACGGTCTACTTCGACAGAGGCGCACTACCGTTGTGTTGTGTACTCATAGTGTTAGGTTTTTGCCAATGGCTGACCACATCATAGCACTTGGAGACAACACGATTGTCGAGCAGGGTAACTTTGCTCAACTGGCTGCACAGGGAGGTTATGTTGAAAGACTTGGAATACGAAATTCAGTTGGTAATGATGAGAACGATGCTATATCAGAATCACCAGCCTCGACAGACACGACTGAATTGCAGACAGAAGCACAGGGCACGACATCTGGAGTCTCAGAAGCTCAGGCAGCCAATGCCGATCTTGCTCGTCGAACTGGTGATAAGGCTGTTTACAGGCACTATTTCATGAGTATGGGGCTCTTGGTGGCTTTTTGCTGCTTCTTCTTGGCTGCACTTTGGGGGTTCTTTACTAATTTTCCTACTATTTGTAAGTCTTCCACGACGAGCGATAACCCAGATTTCCCCTATAGGTTTCGAGTTGAAGTCGCTCGTATACTTCAGGTTACTAACATGTCCCCTTTCAAGGGCTAAAATTTTGGACTGATGATATCTCGTCTGGGACTCCCAATCATTCCCATGCCTACTACGTCGGCATCTATGCATTATTGCAGGTTTCAGCTTTAATCTCTCTGCTACTCCTTGGCATTAGTCTCTTTATAGTGTCTATAAAGAGGGCTGGCGTTAACCTACATCACGATACATTGACGACGCTGGTACAAGCTCCATTGCGATTTTTTACACAAACTGATACCGGCGTTATCACGAATCTCTTCTCACAAGATCTCAACCTTATCGATACTGAGCTCCCTGATGCTTTGCTAAACACGTTGTTCTGCGTAAGCAGTTTCGTTCTCCTAGAACTTACCTCGATAGCTCAGGACTACCACTAACATGGGGCGTATAGGTTTCCCAAGCCCTTGGACAAGCAGCTGTTATGCCAACATCGTCGGCATATTTGGCTATCAGTTATCCATTTCTTGCCGCCTTACTCTATGCCGTGCAGAAGTTCTATCTTCGGACTTCGAGACAACTTAGGCTTCTAGATCTGGAGGCCAAGAGTCCCCTGTAGTAAGTTACATGCCCATGATTACCCATTATAACAAAATACTAACTTGATGACTCTTTAGCACCCATTTTATGGATACTGTGAGGGGAATTACGACTCTGCGAGCCTTCGGTAAGTAACTGACCTATCTAATAAAACAATGTACTGCAACCTATGAGCCTACAATTGCTAACTATCTCGAAAGGCTATATTTCCAATGACGTCTCCAAGAATGCCAGGCTACTCAATAGAAGCCAACAACCTGCCTACCTTCTCGCTATGGTCCAGGAGTGGCTTAATCTCGTCTTGGACATGGTAGTCATGATGCTAGCAGCAGTATTAACGACACTCGCTGTAAGACTTCACTCTAGCTCCGGCTTCACTGGTGCATCTTTGGTCACTCTTATGAGTTTCGGGGAAAGTCTATCTGGTATTGTGATTTATTACACCCGACTTGAGACTTCTATAGGTGCCATTGCCAGACTCAAGACCTTCAACTCGACGGTCAAGCCGGAGGACCAAGAGGGAGAGGATATGGTACCTCCCAAAGACTGGCCACAAAGAGGGCTTGTGGAATTGAAAAATGTTTCAGCGAGCTACAGGTAAGTTGACCAACCTTTCCGATTTACTTGAAAGTGTCTACAAGAGTATGGTACGCTGACAAAACTTCAAAAGCAGTGCGAATAGTGAGGACGATGGCGAACCTGATTTGGCTCTTGACAATCTCAGTCTGAACATCAAGCCAGGTGAAAAGATTGCCATTTGCGGAAGAACTGGTAGCGGCAAATCGAGTCTCGTATCTTTGCTACTTAAAACCCTCGACCCTCTTTCAGAAACCCCTGATGAAGCTCTTCTGATTGACGGCCTTCCCCTGAGTCGCCTGAACAGGGCTGCCCTTCGTCAGCATGTCATCGCAGTTCCTCAAGAGGCCGTTTTCTTGCCCGACGGCGCAACTTTCAAGGAAAACTTGGACCCTTCAGGCATTTCCACGCCGAATGAATGCCAAGCTATTCTCGCCGCTATCGGTCTATGGGACTTTGTTCAGGACCGCGGTGGCCTAGACGCTGGCATGATGGCCGGGACTCTCAGCGGGGGCCAACGACAATTAATGTCGATGGGACGCTCTTTACTGCGTCGTCGAGCTCGGGCACAAAAGACTCCAGAATCTGAAAGAACCAACGGAAACCCAGAGGACCAGGGTGGCTTGTTGCTGCTCGACGAAGTAAACTCAAGCGTCGACCAGAACATGGAATTCATTATCAAAGGCATCGTTGAGGCAGAGTTTGACGCGTATACTGTCATCGCAGTCAGCCATCGCCTGGATATGATTATGGATTTCGACAGAGTTGTTGTCTTGAATGCTGGGAAGATTACTGAAATTGGCAATCCCAGAGTGTTGGCTCAGACAGAGGGAAGTAAGTTTGCTGGTTTAGTTAGGGCAGGGGGTAAGTAAGGTGGTGCATGAGCTTTTCATCTGGTGCTAATAGACTATATCGTATTAAGTTCTATGGCTTAGCCTTGTTGAGCGCACAATTGTTCCAGGATATCTTACTATGAATGCTACCACAAGACTACGACTTGGCCTGATTTTCTCGATTGCGAAACTCCTTTTCCAGTCAATCTATCCCACGTTCCTAGAGGAAATACAGAAGCTAGTCTACCAGTGCCTGCCGGGCCTCCTCCATATATCAGATGCGGAGGGTTAGCCGAACTCAAGTCTTTCACTACCCTCGCTGCCCAGTCATCGGCGTTTTCTCTATCACTGACGGGACTGCGTCCATTCATTAGGGCCCCGATGGCCTCCCGGGCCATGGCATACCAAGAGTCATCAAGCAGTACAGCGTCGTTTGAGTTTTTCAAGAAAGTCGATTTTACACGACCTGTGACAATGTTGACCACACGAACACCAAAGGGGACGAGTTCCATGCGAGGACTCTCAGTCAAACTAGCCGCAGCTGCTTTAGACGTTTAGTATCCTCCTTGAAACGGCATGCCACAGCCCAGCATACCCATCCCAGAATTGTTGTTGGCGATGATGGTGTTCTTCTGTGTAGAAGCTAGGAGAAGGGGCAGGGGGGCTCGCGTAACAGTGATGATGGAGTAAGCATTGAGTTCGGATAGCTGACGAATCGCCTCCATGTCCGTGTCCGTTACAGCTAAGAAGTTCATCGGGTGGAATGGTAGGCGATTCTATCGGACTGGAGTCCTTGCTCGACGAAGCCAAGATGGCCAACCCGTATGGGCTGGTCGAGCAGATTCCATGATCAAGAACCGTGGTTTTCTCGTCAACCTCGGCACTGAATTCAAGCTAGTGTTGGCCCCTTTTGACGCCGTGCGAGCTGCTGTAGCTTTTACTTGGAGAGAACGTCTGGAGGGATACGTACAGCCAGCAAACGTCAACATTGATGAGCTTCGCCAGGTTATGAGGGAGCGCTATGATCCTTTTATCATCCTGGATATCATCTTGGCCTTGGACTCATTTCCCCTTCGACCCAACGGTAAGACAGATTGGGGCGCTCTCAAAGAGCAACTAGATGAGAGTCAAAGTGAAACGCACCAGCTCGTGAAAAGTGAGCAGGAACTAGACTCAGCGTATGACATATTACGAACGGCTTTACCTCAAATCCTGCGCATTCCCATTGAGCAGCTCGATGAGACATCGGCGTTTACCAAGAAAGGTGGAAACTCACTAACGGCTCTCCAACTTACAAGTTTGTTAAACAAGAAGGGATATTTGGTTTCCGTGGTTGGTATTCTTAAACTGGATACCATTGGACGTTTACAAAGAGTCTACAACGATCAACACCATCACAAGAGACAAACAACAGCAGAGAGCCTGAGACTGGGTTTCACGACATCCCTGTTACACCCATACAGAGGCTTTTCCTCAACCGCTTCAACTCGCCTACGTCTATCACCAAGTCTCGGCTCAGCACTGCGGTCCACAACCTAGGCATCACAAACAGTAGCGTGACCAGGAGTTGAGTCAGTAGTAGGCCCTTTGCTGTCTCGTGTTCCCTTCAGTGCCCCTGTCCCAAGCAATGGTCGTGCATGAGTGGCTGGCTGAAGTGCCCAGGGCTACCCTAGACACTCTCGAGTTTGATGGGCTGTCACACGCCCTCCAAGACTCTAACATGGCTAATCCTCGACGGAGGAGACTCTGATCGAGAGTCTTTTGGTTTGAAGGATAGTTGCGATTAGAGATTGTGAACCCGGTAGAATTGGTACGATCTATGGCATATCATTCAACTAGACGGATAAATCATTGAGCAGAATTATCATTTACGTTCGACGATATGTATTGGGGATAAAAGAAAAGTAAAAAGACTTTGAAATGATAACTGATAAGATCGGTTTCTTTCCGCAACAAAGTAAACATGGTTCATTCTAATAACAATAAACAATCTTTCACCAAGTCCGAAGCCCCATCACCTAGATCTACAGTACCTGGATGGCATCAGTTTCCCCAATACTGACGCTACCTTAGCGACCGGGCCATCGGTCATCGGAAGCGAGCCTAGCCGCCGTACTGTGTAGAATTTCTCCATGCCCAATTTACAGGGAAATCTCATATCAAATTATGATATCTCAGATATACCTCATCTAGACTCATAATGTTCATGTTCTGTGCATTTTAGCTGTTGTTCATGCAGAAAAGTCGTAGTCACGGCATACGGATTTACTCTAAAACTCCTTTGCTGACCGACGCTCCGAGAACCGGCATCTACTATCAAAATCAACGAATCACCAAACTCACTCTGAGAACACCAGCCGAGCATTGAGAAAATTCCTGGATGGCGGCATTATTCTCAGGCGCCGTCTATGGCGCCTCGACCGTAGCGGCAGGCGTCTATTTGCCTTCGACGATTATCAATCAGTTCAAATTCCAGGATTGGCATATGCTGCAAACCTCTCTTGGTGCCGTTGCAAGCAGCGCGTGAGTAGCGCCCTCTTTTACAAGGGTCTCAGACATAACTGACATTTTATAAAAGTATCATATATAAAGTTGCTGAGCGCCTCGGGTATGTGAACCTCAAGCCCAGAAGTTCCTCTCCCATTGGACTCTTTGGGCAGTATGACGGCAATGTCCTCGGTGGATTCCTCCTCGGCGCTGGCATGGCTCTTTCAGGATCTTGTCCAGGCACACTATTCGCTCAAGTCGGAGCCGGTCTACGGACTGGTTTCTATACACTTGGTGGAGCTATTGTTGGTGGTATCGCCTACACGGGCTATGTCGCGCAGGCAGCCAAAGCCCAAAGAGAGAAGGCGAACGTGAAGCCCGAGACAGTAACTCTTGATGAGAACCTCGGTATCTCCAAAGACGCAACTGTAGCTCTCTTCGAAAGTGTCTGTTTTTCAGCTATTGCTGCTTCCGTCGTGTACACTACTGGCTCAGATTGGACGGTTTTCTCAGCTGGCGGTGGTCTTTTCATCGGCTTCTCCCAGCTCTTCTCTATCCTCATCCGTCGCTCTATGCTCGGTATCTCAGGCTCATATGAAGAGGTTGGTAATCATTTCTGGTGGCTCACACGAGGTGCTTCTTGGCCAAGCAGTCGTCAGAACACGCTGTTCGCCACGGGCATGGCATCGGGTGCTTGGGCTATCACCAGAATCTTCCCTTCCTTCCTTCATGACTCTGTCGCTGAGACTCAGCCATGGCTTGCTACCCTTGGTGGCTTTCTGATGATTGTGGGCTCAAGACTGGCAGGAGGATGTCCTTCTGGACATGGTGTTAGTGGACTGTCCCTGATGTCGACGTCAAGTCTCGTTACAATGAGCACTGCGTTCGCTGCAGGAAGCTTGATTGCCCCTTTAGTTCACTAGAATGAAGCATACAATTGCCTATGTACCATATGAAAGATCGAGTGTTTGCTTCGCTTCTATGAACTGCTTAGGAGCCCTAAACTGCGAGTCAAGCAATTGGATCTTGATCGTCCTTCTCCCCACATCCTGTTCTCGCAGTGACTTCGATCTCTATCTTCATCTCGTCCTTCATCAGTCCCGACTGCACCATCGTCGCTGCAGGACGAACCTCTCCAAACCACTTCTGCAACACTGGCCACGTCTTTGGGAAGTCATCGCGGTCAGGCAGGATATATCTAACACGGACAACATCAGAAACTGAAGCACCGGCATCTTTTAGTGCAGCAGCGATGTTGGTCATGGTCTGGTCCGCTTGCTCAGCTACATTGGGAGATATCTGTCCGGTTTTGTAGTCATAGCTGCGATGTGTTAGGTTCATGGAGATTCGTTCACTTTGAAAGAGAGAATGGGACAAGACTACCCGGTTGTTCCACTGACAAAAACCCAATCGCCGGTGACAACGGCTCGTGAGTAGCCGATTTGAGCTTCAAAGGCAGAGCCCGAACTGATGTTTTGGCGCGAAGTCATCGTAAGCAAGATAAGTTACTGAGGGTGATACGACAAGGTGTGAGATCCAATGCAAAGGAATAAAGAAAGGCGAAGCTGAAAGAAAATGGAGAACAAAGCGTGTCGTGACTGTTCAGCCGCCGTGAGTCACTTATACCACTTATCCTCACCTGTCTCTTGAGGTGGGGTCGCCCAGTCAGTCCAAGGGCGCCGCGATTCATACTCTACCGAACTGGGCTCAAGGGTCTTTTGAGATGGGTATAGCTCAATATATGGAGCGATCACAAGTATCTTCTCGTAGTACAATTGTGATATTCGCTTAGGAGCTGCTTGATAAGATTCTACATGAGATGTAACCTACCTAGGCTTGTCGGTCACAGAGAAGCATCTATTTTAGTTACCTTAGTATGTTAGTCCAGCTATCAATATCAACATATTCGTACAAGCAGCTGGTATCTGATAGAGAGATTTGGTGACAGTCCCAACACCGGTTTTCATCATAATGTACATATTTTACATCACGCATAAATATCCATGAGCCACATTAGCTGGTCAGCTCCTTGACCATCTTAGCCAACTCCTTCCTGTCAACGTCTTTACCCTCAAGGGCACCAGACAATCGCTTCATGACATCGCCCATGACGGACTTGGCCTGACCACCAGCGGCCTTTGAAGCCTCAACAGCATCCTGCACCAGGGCCTTGAGTTGAGCCTCAGTCAGGCTCTCAACGCCACTGTTCGCAATGTACTCTTCCAACACCTTGATCTGCTCCTCCTCCTTTTGAACGAGGTCTTCGCGGTTGGCGGCCTTGGCCTCGGCGGCAGCATCGGCAGAACTCTTCTGGATTTTGCGAATCAGAGCAACAAGCTGGACATCGGTCTTGATGGGAGTAGAGGTCTTGGAGGCGTTGAGGTTGGCGGACATGATTGCTCGGAGAACGGTCAGGCGAGGGGCATCCTTGGCGCGCATGGCCGTCTTGAGATCAGCCTTGAGCTTGGAGAGCAGCGGAGGGGGCGCATCGTCGGTGGATGTTGAGTAGAAGCGGCAGACGGAGACTCGGTTGACAGGCTGGCGGAAGGCAGGCTGCGACATGCGCAGGGCACGGAAGAGCTGCATAGATTGTTTGGAAGCCATTTTGATGAATGAGAATAAACCGAAAGGTTTTGTTGGTGTAGAGAGTGGACAGGCTTGACGATCACAAGTTTCAAGTTTCTGCAGAGCTCAAGCAAGCATCAGATGAGACAGGAGCTCAAAATTTCCCAAGCATTTGCGGCGCCAATTGACGATTGTGATTTGTCTGCCAGTTGGAGTGGGCTTGGCGGTGTGCAATAGCCCGGTAAGCTCCAGCTTGTAGTGGAGGGTGAAGGTACTGTAGCCCAGGGGCACTAGACTGCCAGCCAGCCAGCCTAGTCATTGAGTCGACTCAACAAATGCAAGATAACGCATGCCCGGACGGCTGGAGTAATTATTGTGGATATCATCTCTCGGCATAAAAGTTTCAAGATGAGATTGGATGAACATGTAAAGTAATCAATGTTCCTCAAGTTGATTCGCTGATCCATTTCACTAGGAACGACTTGATAGTCGACGGCTCACTACAAAGCCAGCCTGGACGTTCATCGTATTTATTCTAAGTAAGATATGTAGTAGCCATGATGTCTTCCATATCATCATAAGCCTTCCCCTGGTAAGTGACATTTAGTCTGACTTTCCCCCGGTCTGTCTCGTTGCAATTGACGTCTTCTGACAAGTCCTTGGTGACGCTAAATCACCTGATCATTGGTGAACGCTCGCCTATTCCTACCTAGACAAGGGTCGGGGGCTAGGGGGGATGATCCCGTTGCTATTGCATTCCGCTAGCTGTAGGATTGCGCACTAGCTTCACCAACCAAGGGGATGAACCAAGAAGAGGCTCGAATGTTGAACGCTGTGGATGTTGACCAAGTTTTCTGTTTGGGAACGGGTTCTCTTGAAACGAATATGGGTACCGAGCTCGGGTATGAAAGTAAGGGGGGTACGGTCAACTGCTACGGACAGAGCCATTCATTTATGCCCTGGAACTAGATCCTCTCCCCGGGTCGCGTAGTGGTGGAGATGGGGAGATGAACTCATCGGTAGTTCAACCGAGGCACTCGAACGAGGATTAAGTACCTTGTAAGAAGATGGTGATCTTGTAGATATCTTACAGGCTATCGTGTCGATCCATAAAGATTGGACGAAGAACGCCTGCAAGCCTCGAAGCATAACCAACTTGTCCATATCCCGCAACAGTTTTGTCCTCCACGCCTTGATATTGCATAGTCTCTAGTCTGTGTGCGGCCGCTCGTAGCAAACTCTCTTACACATCGGTCCCAGCCAGTCGGTACCGAGAGTCCATTGACCAGTCGATTACGAGTCACTCCCTGGAATTTACAACAAGGGATGAGCAGCCACTTCATGGATGTTGGTTGGTACTAGCTACTAGCTGGCACTTCTCTCTAAAGTCCGAGCACCTGCTCTTCCCCGGTGTCTTCCATTCTTCCACCTCTAAACTTATGGGCAGGCTGTGCTTGCCGTGTTTGGTATCAAATCCATGGTTTCCATCACACCTTCCTCCACTATCCACTCGATGGCGCGCCGCTACCACTTGCCTTGTCAGCCAACAAAACCTTGTTTTGACCACATGGATAGTACAATGGCATCTTCCTTCTTATCCATACCGACCGCTCTCTTTTTAATTCTTTCATGAAGGGGTTCAAAGGCGCATTTGGCTCTGGTCCTGTCTGTCGGCAGTTGTACACCTATCCCCACGCACCAATCTCTGCGCGTTTCAACAATAACCCCACGAGCTCTCAAATGTTTCTCGGTGTGCTTTCAAAAGCCTGTCATCGACGTGGTTTCTTTCCAATACAGACATAACTGTCATATCTCCCGTTAAAATTGCAAAGGGAGGACGAAAGAGTTTGGATTACTTACATAGGAAAGTACGCCTACCAGCCGTCATCAAGCCATCCGTGTTAGGACTCTAACATCCAATTGACTGTCAAGACAGAAAAACTATGGGAGACTTACCTTAAAAGCCGGATTGCTGGCCTCGCTCCTCGCTTGAGCGACCAACAGCTGGAAGTCGTTGAAGGACATTCTGCCTAAGCCTTAGCCAAACGATACTCCCCAGTTAATTCTCGCCGACATACCCGAGAAACTGTGTGAAGGGGTAGAGCGCCAACGAATATAACAGCTGGCTCACATTGTCGCTATTCGCCCAACCAATCTCGTAATCTCGAGCGTCTGAATCACGATTAGCCTTATTCCCCACGATTACAACAGTCATGACAGCCTACTACTCGACCAGGCACACATCGGTAGCGTCAAGAGCCGCGACTCGACTTCAGTAAAGCCTGCGCTTTCCATCCAATTGGCTAATTTCAACGGTGCTCGGGGGTCTTTGTACGGTTGTTGGCTGCTCAAATATTGGCTGGACCACCGTGATAAAGCGTGGTCTAACGATCATAGTCACTATGGGTAATCCTCTCCTTGTTGGGGGAAATAGGAGACTTGCCTCTGGTCAATGTCCCATTGTCAGATTGTGCGTTGAAGTATACCTCAACCATCTGACACCAGCCTCCGGGCTTCAATACCCGGAAAATATCTCGAATATAACTTCGCCATCGATTCGCATGGATTCCGCCCGCTACCATTTGACTATGGACAATGTCGAAGTGATTTGACCGGAACGTGAACCTATGCCGTGCCACGGTTAGTGTTCGCTCGGTCTTCGGATCTTTCTGCGATACTTACCTCCCATTAAGATCATCAACCTGGAGCTCCATATTGTCGGGGGGGTTCTCTGGAATCATATGTGGGCTTACATCAATGCCAAGAACCTACGCAGAACAATCAGCCAGCTGTAACCTCTTCAGCCCAAGCATTTCCAGTTTGCCGTCTTCAAAGCTTTGGGCCATCGGGTTTAAGTGCTCTCGCGATGACCAACACCAATCACACGCTCTCGTGAGGCAGTGACGGGTATTCAGGACACAAGCAAATCCTAGCACCTTGTACTTTACGATGGAGTGGTACATCGAGTTCTTTGAACCTGGACGGCTTACAAAAATGGCGTCTGCAGGGAAATGCTAGGCAGTGCACGGTGGAAGACTCACCTCGGCGTCAGGGTATTGTGCAGCGACTTCCATGGCCCAGTCTCCAGATCCGCAACCACAATCAAGTATCCTTCGAGGTGTCCTCATGGGAGGAAATATCAGCCGTCCGTCGAAGAGCCTGCTGAGTACCCCGTGCATTGTCTCGAGGCGTGAAATTTCGTCCTGTTCAGATAAGTTACGTTCCGTTGACCGCTTATATTGACTAGCAAACCATCCTTACCTCATCGACTGGTGCAAAATAAGTACCGTTTGTCACGGCGTAATGTTGATAAGTGCGTCCATAATGTTCAACTATCTCGGTAAACGTCTCGTCAAGGGGTACGGTTCCGTCTCTTTACATAGTGGTTTAGCAAAACTCCTGCGTTTAGTAGCTCCAGCTGTCTTACTCGGCTTCCATTTTCCTTGGGATCGGATCTTCGGACTGAAATGACGCCTGAAAGCTACAAGCGATTTGCAAACTTGCTCAGAAGACGACGAGAAGACGAACAAGATTCTCCCTTTCGACAAAGGATTTCAGACCACTGTCAAACGTTAGGGAAACAGGTGGTACCTAATGCGTGGCCCTAGTCCGCACGTTAAGAGCCACTCTGGTGCCAGGATGTAGAGCCCAAAGACGTATAAGGACGGAGTGGCTCTGGCATCTAGCGGCTTTACGTACCATTCACAAGCGCAACAGGGCTTCTCGAAGAATGCGGAGATGATCTGGCGAATAGTCGAGACAAGAGCTGGGAAAGTATTGCTTCCCGAGGTTCTAGTGCCGATCTTTTGGCCTTTCAGAGCTCTACCTTTCTACTAGCATCGACCCTGGCAGCAAGGTATAGCGACAAACCTACCGCTGAGAGCTGCTTCTACGACTGCAATGTTTCAACAACAAGACGCCGAGGCTAAAGTACAGGATCTAAAGCAAGAGTCCTTGATGTCCGGGCGAATTGGCGCAAGGCTAGCTGTTTTGGCTCTTGATGACAACTAGAAACTCAGGCTCGAAACGTCACCAGTTGATGTTTATCAGGATGGATAGTTATCGGTACCGTTACGAGGAGCTCCGGCAAGAAAGCGGTCGCCAATGGGCGAAAATGGAACAAACTAGCTGGGATACCTCTGATTGCCTCATCGACATCCCGTTCTATGGCCCCATGCTCTGGACGACGACACTGGTTCCACTCGAAGTGGAGGGGTTGATTTGCCGCATGTCTTGAAATGCTTCTGGTCGACCACTGTACTCCGTACATGTGCAGCGTTTGGAGGGTGTCGTTCTCGTCTCGCCCCATTTGAGCCATCCAATGGGTCCATTCCATGCCGAAGGAATGCTTCCCACCATCTCAAAATCAGGCACCCGGTTGTCGGGAATTCTGCAGACCCCATGGATGGCTTGAAGCTATGAGGGGTGGCGCCCAATGACTACGGACCGTTTCATGTCGATGGTGAGGCTGTCCTCCCCCAACGCCGGCAGCGATGATCAACTAGGCAAAGAAGATGCCGTGAGAGCTCTAATCTGCGCTCTGTGTGACGGTGTTTCCGATGCTCAAAGCAGGATCATGGTCACACAAAGAGACTTGCTTGGGGCACAGTCCAATGGCAAGCCATGTCAATACCGAGGACATGGACTTGGGACCGCCTAATGAGAACGGACTACCTAAGCTTGCCGTGCGACTACCTTCGGAGCTTGCTTGCTACACTGGGCAATGGTCGATAACACTGGCTTCGCCGGGAAAAACGTTGTTAGCATGGACCGGGCAAGGTAGAGGCCTGCCTATTTACCCCATGCTTCCCTTAGAGGTAATTTGAAAATGCCAGGATTCGCAGCGCAAGCGACCAGAACCCACATGTCGGAGCACTACTCCGTATCACCAAAAGCACGCATCGTCGGGCCTCAGTGACAACGAGAACGATCCACCTTAAAGAGCATTGGGTCCTCTCAAACCAGATAAAGAAAGCCCTGGGACCAGGACTTGGAAGCTTCACCTCTTCACCGCCTCGTGTGCCCACAACTGAACCAACCTCTAAGCCGTCAACCAGCAGCAGCGCGATATGCACAGCCTGAGGGCAAGAGATTTCTAGTGGTAGAGAAAGGTATGAAGGAGGTCTCATGGCCACATTGATGCTGGTAATGGGCCGCTAAGTTGCATCGGGCTGGGTTCTCGCAGCTGGTGTGCATTGTGTGGCCCCCCTTCGGCTGGTCTCTACACTTGTCTTTTCTCTCAACATCATACGACCTATCAATTTGCGGGCTATCTTCAACCTGAATAGGACAAAAGAACGCCAATCGAAGAAACCAATGTCGCGCCGGACTGATATGTACCTATCGACGGGCCGCTGCAGGTCGCAGAAGTGCAAGTGGTGGGACGTGGGGGAGTCAAGGTCCTTCATGAGCTCATGACACACAGACAAATACTCCTCAAGGGCTTTTCCTAGTCCCTACTCCTGCACCCTCATTGCATATACATACCGACAGGGGTAGCCGCATCCAGCATAGGTTTTCAAGTTGCGTTATTACAGCAGGTAATCAGACAAAAGGTATTACAAAGGCCGAAAGGACTTAATCGGGGACTGTTGATACGCAGAGGTCTGAAAGAAGAAACTCTACCTGATTGAGAGGTAAGAGAGAAGGTGGTAACTGGTGAGTCTCGGCCCGCATATCCCTGACACAAGTACGGATACTATCTTACCTAGTTACAAATAAACTAGCCAAACGACAAGAAATTGACTACTGCTCCAAACTTTATGTATGATATGCTTCTAGGAAGGATTCGAAACTCGTATAAGATCAACGAGACGTTACGTGATAATATCGCAACTTATGCCAAGCGGACTCTGGCAATGTCGCGAAGGCGTCACACAGACAGCTTCAGAGGGTCCAATGACTCCGTTACCCACAACAAGCCTTTGAACAGCCGCTACGGCCCGCCAGCATGGAGTCTGTGGGGAGATAAAGCACCGAGTCCAAGCAAGGCTGCACGGCAGAGGAGGATCGTCGACTAACTGCTACCCTTTCTGGCGACGTGGTGAGGCCTCACAAGACAATCCCTACCGCACGGACACACTTAGCCGCGGTTCTCGTTGAGAAATACAAAAGAAAGACAATCAAAGCCCAGGAGAAAACGAGGCTTGTCAAAATGCTCTAAATGGGGACCTGTTTCAGTCCTTTGACCAACCAACCGATGGAGAAGAATGCTTGTGCGCTGTCGCTAATGACACAAAGACAGGGGAACCATGTTCCAGCCATGGTTTACCGACCCAAACTCTCGGGTTTTTAACCAGAGAGCCGGTAAAATGGTGGGCTGTTGGTTGTGCAATCCAGCACAGCTATCGGGATCATCACATCATCCACGTCCAATCCAGACAGGGCTTATCCGGTGCAAACAAGATGGTACAGTACGGCACTTTCAACAGGTGTGGCATACCAATGTCACCCACTGGAGATTGATGGTTGGTATGAATGTGACAGCAATGTATCCAAAAAAGAACTGGGGCATTGCCAATAGCTCTTCTATTTTGTAGTGATTTATCATAACGACATCTTGATTTTAATCATCATAACACATACGGACTCTCTCTCCCACAAACCCAAGGCACTACAAAAACAGTACCAGAGCAAAGAAAAAGCAAAAAAATTCAACCTCAACATGGAATTGTACTGTACAGCATGACAGGTCAGCTCTTGACCCCGCTCTGTTTGCATACACCATCGCTTCGCTGTTTTTTCCACGACTTTATGCAAGTCAGCTTGGATCTTCCGGCTTGGTTGTTGTCTTTCCTCTTTCCTCTGCACCAATGATGCGTTGGCTTGCAGTGAGACAAGCAGATTCGTTCAAAAGAACCATCCATTTTCTCTAATAAGCCAACCCAAGACGCCTTCGCCGGCCGCCATCATGCATATAAAGCCCGAATCAGTAACGCGCAACCAAATATTTCAGCAAACTGCATATTGCCCAAGGATGAGGCTGCACGGATGCGACACGTTACCCCTGAGTGTATAAGATTAAGGTGACCCTGACATGGGTTGTAACCTCATGCACTGGCGGGTCGGAATGGTTACAACGGGATCATTGTGTCCGTAACAGAGCTAATGTATCTAATACCCGAGGTTCATCGGGGCGCAGCCAACAGTCCATATCGTAAAGCAAGCTGGGGCTGCAGCCAAGGTTGAGGAGCTCACCAGCAGGTAAAGACGGGGTTCCTGCTTTTGACGGCTTCGAGACGCTCGACAATGACCTTGCGTTGATTGCCCATCTGACCCTCGGCTGCAGCATATCCGAGGTCACCCTCCAAGTCGTCTGTGTAGTTCTCATGAGAATCACCATAGTACTGTTGTGCAATGGTGTTGCTGTTGCGACGTGCGGCAGCATTGGCGAATGAGTACCTTCGCTGCTGACGCCGCGTCTGTTGACGCGCAGGCTCATACATGTTGAGCGCGCGAACAGGTCCCTGGTAACTGTTCCTAAACCCAGCTGCCCGGGGCGCGGGACGCTCGGCCAATTCCCCACCCCGTTGTTGTTGCCCCGCTGGTACCAGGAGATTGGGTTCGCTTGACGGTACTTCGTCTGGTGACTGAGCTGTCTCGCTTGTCGGAGATGCAAGCTCGAACCGACCCGGATGAGGCATGTCTGCAGGTGCACTGGCTAGACCAAGAAGGTCCTCGATTGGAGGATTGCTGGCAGGGACCGAGCTGGCGATGTCGGCCTCATCCATTGATTGACGGACGTGGGGGTTGCGGCGGACTTCCGAAGACGTATTACGCATCGGGACTGCAACAGGTACATCAACTAGATCGTCCCAAACGCAAACTCTTGCTCTGCGAGTAAGTTCGAGAGGGCCATGGTCCGGAGTCTTGAGTGTCTCGACGACATTCCAAGCCTGACCCTTCATTACAGCGACCTGCTTAGCAAACATGCGCTCTTGGAAGTCGACATCCATCTGGAAAACCCTCTTCAACGCCAGAGTTGTTTGTGTCCACCATGATGTAGATGTGAGGAGAGGCAGAAAGTGGTCTCGAGTCTTCTGAGAAAATGGTCGTCCAATAAGATCGACAGGCAGGAATAGCCAGCCAAAGGGGAAACTGAAATTGCATGTTAGCATATCTTGATGGTAATTTGGTAGCCAGTAGGAGTTAAATGCTTACCTTCTCCAAGCATCCGGATGCTTCCAGGGCCATGATAATGAGTTATCGATGGCTCCAACGGTGATGGTCGGCTCATTTCCTGCGGGTTGCCGACTTGAGGCGCTCATCGGCCGCTGGGTCTTGTAAGAGGGATATGACGCTCTTGTAGCACGGGGCCCTTGTTGAGAAAGATCAACAGGTCGAGGGCCCTCTTCCTCTGCAACTGGTTCCATATTTAACTGGATGGGGTCTGATGCTATCGAGGCCTTGCCTGTCTCCCAATCGACCTTGATCATCCAGTTGTCCAGGCCACGATCCGTGTTTCGCATGATGTAGTCGAGAATGACCAGTTTCTCGAGCTCTTCCCGTAGAGATTCTTTCAGATTTTCGGTCCAAATGAAATTATCAGGGCCCAAGAGATTCGCTGCTTGGGCAGCTTCTTCGTCATCACTGTTGTATCCGTCATTCGGAGTGGCGTTTCCTGATGGGCGGCAGCTTTCTGTCCATCTCCTCTTCTTCTTGCTCTGGCCGTCGTTTGTCCGGAAGCCTGACCAATACTGATCCGGCCAAGGGTGCTCGCGAAGGAATACGTTGGCGTCCTTGAAGCCCTTGAGGAAAACCTGGAAACTGCCGGGCTTCGCAGGAAGAGGCTTCTTCTTGCGGTGGAACTTGCGGCGGTCCCAGAATGGATAATGAAATGATTTGGAGGCAAGCCATACAACGTCGGTGTACGGAACAAGGTGTGTTCTTAGTTGGCAATCGAGTACATATGCAGCTGCTTCGCTGACATACGAAAGGTTGGGGATAAGACTGCGAATAATTAGCAACAACACTTTCACCACAAATGTCTGGTCAAAAACATACCAAGCTCGTCCAAAACAGCAAGGGAACAAGTTTCGATGAATCCATTTGTTCCACTTGGGGTTTCCTGCTGCGTACGGCTCCTCATCCTTTGGCTTGAACACACCCACAATCTTGCCATCTGAGTTTCGCGCGAAGTAGCTGCCAGAACTACCCTGGGAAATCATGCTGGGGTGAATTTCTTGTCGAATGGCACTCCGTACGCTCTCGACAATGGTCTCAAACTCTGCTTTGGTCATAACACCCTCCTGCTGACCGGCGATACTCTCAGCAGTAACCGGGCGGACACCCTCGGGTGGTTGAAAGACAGAGTAGTGTATCTCAAGGCGCTCCTCCTCACCTGCCTGGTTCTTATTCTTGCGCTTAAAGCGTGAGGCAATCTCGTCTGCCCAGCGCTCGAGCCGGGCATTGATAGCCTTGAGATCGACACCGGCGTTGCTTCCGGACCGGTGACGGAACTTGGGCTGTGAAGATGAGGCCAAGGATTTGGGACTGGCCATGCCAGAGCGATGGCGCGGCTGCGTAACGGTATATCGTGGAGCTCCAGCGGGCTGGAGAGAAGCGTAGGATTGGGAGAGAGGATCTTCGTCCGATTCATCGCTAAAGTCGTCGGCCTGCGCAAGGCGTTCATAGCCTGTTGTCGCGGGTCGTGATCGAGGCATGTTGGCGATGGCAAGGCGGATGGTGATGTAAGGGGGTTTTAGGGGTAAGATTAAGAAGCTGGCAGGGCCATTACCCGCTACAGGTGATGTGAGTTCGTAGATTATTCAGACAAGCTGGAGGCGGTTCGTTTCGTTAGTCGATCGTGACGCGCGTTGTCGGAGGTTGAAAGGGGTAGAAGAGGATACGATTATAAATGTATGTGCGTAGCGGAGGCAGGAGATAGGTAGGATTTGAAAAGGAGTAGAGCTCGTGATAAAGGCGAAATAGGTAGCAGCAGAAGAAGAAAAAGTGAGTATCAAGAAGAGAAGCAAATCAACAACAAGGTTCGGGTTCACGTTGGCAGTCGCAGCCTGAACGAAGCTTGTTGGAAAATGACGATGGTGTCAGTTTGAAGTTGTCATGCTTTTGAGCTTGTGACAGGCCCAAAAACAGCGCCAGGTTGACAGCACCTCCACTATCCACTACCTATGCAGTCTGGAACTGGGGCCGGATTGATTGGTGGATACGTACCCCTGAGAAGCCCGGAACTGGAAGGGGGTCATCTAAAAACAACACATGCATCGATGCGCAATCAAGATCTATTGGTTAAGAAACGGCAAAATATTAGGTTGATCTTTTTGCTGAGGAACGAGCATAAACTTAACAAATTTCCGTGAACAAATGCGGGTATAGCATAGTTAGTATTCTTATCTTAGCATGAGGTATGTTTATAATTAACATCTGTATTTGTTTATTTGTTTTCTTTCTCAGGGAGATCTTAGCTTATTAGCAACTGATCCTTCCGGCCCCGAGTGTCCCGTAAGGACACGGAGCGGACGGACATCCGGAGACTTGAGTCCGCCGAGCAACAAGTCTGCCTATTAATGTCTAAACACGACAAAGGAAACTCTAACATTATCATCACGGAATAAACAACCCGACAATTCACAATTCCCATTCCATTTCCCGCATGACAGCATAAGCGGGTTTTTACCTTTTCCCTTGTTACTTAAGCTTTTGGACTCACGGAATCATTCCACCATGATGAACGTTGGACAGCGTCAATAGAATAGTCTCGGCCCTGATGTTACATTGACTGCATGTTGGCAGCTCGCGCCTCAAAAGAAGCCTCCCGCGAGAGTGCTGTGTTTCAAAGTTTGTCTGATGGATACTGCCTGGATATCCTTGGCTGAGAGAAAGTCCTGGAGGAATCTTCAAAGCGCGCCACGTCGAGGCGAGGTTGCCGGCTGAGCCAACAGCCAACGAGGGTTGCATCTCAAGTGCCCTGGGCGCTAACAAAGTCCTCTGATCGCGTGCAACTGTGGTGGAGGGATTCAAGCCCGCCAACCTTGGTCAATCCCCGGGCAAACTGCTGATGATGACGGCTACGAAATGCAATTTCAGTGACTAACTCCTGATGTATTATCCCACGTTGACGCTGTTGATTTTACACGATTTCCGTTTCTCGTGTTTCCCAAAGCGTCGTTGGCATATGATTCACAGGCACAGAGGGCGCATAAGCACGTTTTGTATAGCTGATACGTTAGCTTATACGTCATGATATGCATCGTCATGTTTCGTCGGGTCTAGCTTGGTGATGATCGCCTGGAGGTCAAACATGTTTGTCTGGTCTGGGGTAGGCTTTTCAACCTTTTCATACCGGCTCTGGACATCTTTTTCCGGACAGACTTTCTCGAATGGCACTATTGAAAAAGCCAGGCTAGCCCAGTCGTACAGTACCCAAGAAACAAGATAAAGCCAGATTCTATGTAGTATGCAGCATGTCCAACGGCCTACTCCGCGCGGGGAAGCAATGGAAGACACCTTGACGCCTTGCCGTGGTGCTGACTTAAAGATCATGCTCTTCAAGGTTCGATCCTGTGGAAGCGGACTAAGCAACAAAGTTCAGCGCCGGCAGCCGGCCGATCTTTTGTCACACTACCGTTCAGTTTTATCAGCACATTGAAGCATACCACAGCATTGCTTTGCTCCGTGACAAGTAGCAGCTAAACAGGCATTTTCAGGGGAGTGAGCAAACAATTACATATACCTTGACCTAGTAAGGACAAGCGAGTAAAAGTGGGAGAGAAATGGAAGCAAAGACCATTCCATCAGATGATTGACCGACCAAACATGAGACGCTTCAATCAATTACTGCCATGGATGTCAGTCAAACAACGGGGGCCATCCCCGGATGTCAATGCCGCACCCCTCCTCCCTCCCTCTCAAATGGATGGATCCATGCTAAACCCTCCCTTGAAGGTTCAATCCCTTGGACTACCATTCCCATTTGTTTGTCCCCCTTTTAGCTTTTTTATCCTTTCTTGAAACCTACTTTTATATATAAGTGCCGAGGGATGCCCAGAATAATCTTCCACCCTTCGTTACCTTGAACAGCTGCACAAGACAAAGCATACCTAACTTACATGCCGTCGCTGCCACGTCTTCCTGCATTCGACCACCCAGTCGTTGCTCAAGTGACCCAAACCCCATGAAGCTTGTTGACTTGATACTCTCGTTGACTCTACACTCACTCTTTTTGATACTTCGATCTGCTCGTCTTTGTTCTTTGACTGCTGCACCTTAATTTATCGCCTTGAATCTACCGTTTCACAACCACCCATCTACGATCGCCTTAGTCGTCAAACCAATAAAGCACAACATGACAGCCAGAGTCGCACCCGGCTCTTCCTCCTATGCCGAGCCACCTACTATTATCTCTCCAACTGCCGATCACGATGTTCGAGGCCGTAAGAGAGAGCGAAGCATGACCCGCGGTAGTGTCCGCTCATTCCGAACTGCACCTACGGATGAATCGAGCAACCTCCGAGGCCGCTCTCGTCGCCGTGCCGCATCTCCGGCTCTTAGCTATACATCACGACCTTCTTCCCCTAGGAGAGTACTATCTCCAACAAGACGCCGTCTGCTCCATGCTCGACTACGCCGAGAACATTGCCCATCTCGTATTGCGTCTCCCGTCGAACAACAGATACAGCAGCAGCACAGGCCGGTTCGGCGAAGACAACGAACCCGGAGCCAGAGCCGGGGCCCTCGGCTTGAAATGGAGCTCGGAATCCAACAACCCACCGATGGCTTCTCCGGACTGCGGAACGAGGTCCGAGCCTCGTCTTCCGATGAAACAGACGAGGCGAAATCGAATGCATAATATCGTTATCACACCTGCTTATTGACTTCTTTTCTACTTTTATTTCTGTCGTTCGTTTCTCGTCCTTAATTGGGTCCTTAAGAAGAAATGGAAACCAGATCGATACCCCATATACTTAATTCCTATCGTACGATGTCCGGATATTGCCTGGGTGTTATTTTTTTTTTTCTAGATTTGTTTTACGTTGCACTGAGAGCTGGCCATCTCGGAGTTGCAAGATTGTATCTAAATGGGAAGGGGAATTTCTTTTGTTGCAAGAAATTTGGAATTTGGAAACTCTCAACGTTATGGATCAATACGGCGCAATGGAAATTTTGGGTAAAACACTCTCCTTTGTATGACTAAAAGATATCATGGATGTATCTCAATCAACCAAATAAATTGATAAACATTGGAAACTTATTATCATTATCAGAGGAAGTTTGTGCTGTTGGATTTATCGCTGCTAACTAATCGATGATGGTAAGGACCTGAGGCGAGAACGGTCGGCTCCGCAGTTGCCCGTTATTCAAACTCGCCTATTGGCCAATAGCCGCCCTAAAGTCTTTTGGCATCCAGTCGGGTGGACTGATGTTGACGACCTCTCTCCATTCTCTCAGGGCCCAGCTC
This sequence comes from Fusarium stilboides, assembly GCA_014822085.1. Taxonomy (NCBI): domain Eukaryota; kingdom Fungi; phylum Ascomycota; class Sordariomycetes; order Hypocreales; family Nectriaceae; genus Fusarium; species Fusarium stilboides. Next base: position 43,691 of record JAASAY010000171.1, read on the forward strand.
AACTTTTTTTTTCTTTGCAGTGCGACTGCAGCCGTGTATTTTCGAGGGGGCCTGATTTCTATTGAATCTTTCTTTCTTCACTTGGACGGTGTTGCGGCGTGTATACTACGCTCATTCAGACCGGCTTTTCTTATTCTTGCGCCCCTCAATTGCTATCCCTGCCGCCGAATTTCTACCATCCGATCCGTCTTAATCCATATTTGCTTGCCACCAAGCATGACTGCGTGAACCCTCGACCTGTCGACCTAATACCAACCGCCACTTGGTCCCGATGCTCGAACGAACGGCTGCGACTTTAGAGTCGCGCGGGCTCCAGCGTGTAATTCACAGCTCATCGAATCGATCTCGGCAGTTGCACACCGGTTTCTGGCAACATGGCGCCGCCGCTATCGACATTTCCAGCTCCCTATCTGGCCCCTCAAGAGCTGCTGAAGCTGAGGCTCTCGAACCTGATACGAAACAGCTCCAATCTACTCTGCTTGCTTCAGTTTTAATGCTCGACTTCCTCTACCCGACCTCGACAATCCCTCTACTGCGCCGCCTCTATCCAGGACTCCCCAATTCTCAAGAAGGACAACCACACGCTATTGTTCCCAGAAGACGAGCGTACTCGTCAACAGCTTCCTCGTATACGACTAAAACAAAGACTTCCAACGGGCTAGACATTGCACAAAGCACGAGTGTACCAACTGACGCGAATGCTGTAAGCCATGCCGAAGAACAATCAGAATTAGAGCAGCTCGAAGAACTGTTGAAGTTAGGAGGAGATCGAGATCAATATCAAGACGTCTGGGAATTATACTCTGTCATAGACAATGACCAACGACGGACTATACGTGGCGGGGTAGTACGGTATCTTTCTAGCTCTCACAATATTGTCGAGACATCACGAGCCATTTCGGTCTTCCGCCAGATTCCTCCGGAAGATTGGAATGAATCAGTCCTCAAAGCAGGGATTATCCTACTCCTTCGCTCCGATGACCTACCATCGGCCGTGGCGTGCTTCAAGGCCGGACTGGAGACGAAAGGGCAGACCCATGGTCTCGAATATATACTAGCAGATACCATCAACTCGAGGAAATGGTCAATAGCTCTGGATGTATGGATCGCATACTATGCGGAAACACTCCGAAGGAAGAGAGATAGGTTGGCGAGTCTCGACCGGCTACAACAGCTTAAGTCTCTTCCAGACCAAGGAAGTCTCTACTTCGACTTCAGAGCTTACTTGGTCGGCAAAGGCGCAAAATACTTCAACGAAATCAAGAACGATGCGGTTTCTAATATTGCATTTTCCGCATTTCGGAAATACTTTGCCATCATGGCGTTGCGTGCGCCATGTCCCCCAGACCAAGCAGCCGTCATTCTCGAGACTATGGGCGATGCCCAATTATACAATGACTATTTCGTAAAAATGTTTGACCGCTGGTACTTGAAGGAGGAGTCCCGATCAACCATTCAGCAACTTCCTGCTATCTACCAAAAGTTTCGACAACTACCAGATGCAGTGCCCGCAATGCCCACTCTTCGTGGCATGTTCAAGATCAGCTACCCAAAGAATACGGCTCGACTGGATGAGCTGTACGACGACTGGATCCGAATCAAAGGAGGCCTCAACCAGTGGGGTTACGAAAAGTTCCTCAAGTATCATGCGCACAGGGGCGATGTACCAACAGTCAGGCGTCTATGGGATGAGTACGTGAAAGAGTATCCAGATGTGCTCCAAGAAACCCGAGGATTCAGAAGCATCATCAACGTCTATTCTCAAGCCGGTGATGTCGAGGGCGCTCGGGCAGAGCTCGATAATATGCTTCCCACATACGGAGTTCAGCCAGATATCGATTCTTGGAATACGGTGCTCAAGGGCTACATGAGGACCAACGACTATGACACTGTGCTGAATCTGTTCGATGAGATCTCAAGCCATCTTGAACCTGACTCCTACACCTACGCCCACGTCATGGCAATGGCTGCCAAGAAGGGTGATCTGGATACGACTCTGGAATACTTCCAGAAATCTCAAGAAGCTAGAGTACCAATCACCAAAGAGATGGGACTGGCTTTGATAGTAGCATACTGCCAGAATGGTCTTCTTTTCGAAGCAGAGAGTCTGTGCATCGAGATGGCCCATCGCAAGATCACTGATACGGCTCTTTGGGACCAGCTTATCAACTTCAACGGCGTGGAAGGCAAGATTGACAAGGTCTACGAGTTGCTTCGGCGTATGAGAGAGTTTGGAATGGAATGGGGAGAAGAGACCTATGAGTTTCTTCTCCAGGCGCTCGTCAGGGTCAACCAGATTCAACCTGCGTACTCACTACTGAAGCGCGCCGATGAAGAGAACCTGTTCCTTGTCACGCCAGAGCACTATGCCATCGTCATGGCTGGAGCCGCTCGCAACGAGGAGTATCAACTGGTCGAGGGTCTTTACTTACGATTGCAACAATCCAAGTTGCCTGTCACGTTTAGTGCTCTGGTTGCCGTCGTCAGTGCCGCTGTGAAAAGAAAGCCCGGTGTGTCACGAACAACAGATCTTGGAAAGGAATTTGTCGAATATTTCCGGCAGGCGGCCGAGGCATCGAAATCGACGGATAGACCTGCGACTGACGGCAGCACTGACGATAAAGACGCCAGTAACATTACAAGGCTCAGGGAAGAAACCCATCACGTTGGCCGAGCGATTACTCTCCTTGTTGAGCTTCGCGAGTTCGGTTCTGTCGAAGAACTGATGAGCTTGTTCGTTCAGATATTTCCCGAGTACCAGTCCCAAGATCAGTTCCCTCCCAATGTCATTTCGGCTTTGATGTATGCCCACTACAAGGACGAGAAGTACGACGAGGTTTTGAAGCTCTGGGAGAAGACATGGCAGCGTGTTTACGCTTCCAGTCGGCAGCGTTCGGGCGAAGGCATCTTGCCTGGCAGCGAGTATGATTTGTCTCGTGTCTTGAGTGTAGTGATGCGAGCGTACAAGGAGAAAGAGGACGCAACAGGCCTTAACGATACTATCAACAAGGTGACGGAAGCGGGCTTCAAGCTCACTCGAGCCAATTGGCAACATGTTGTCATCTATCTTTCTGAGATGGGCAGATTCGAGCGTGCAATGTACTGGTGTGAGACTATGCTCATGCCGGGTTGGCAGGGATGGAACCCCGAGAGAAGCACTGCCAAGGAGAGACGGGTGCTGCAGAACACTCGTGTTCTGAAAGCGCCCAAGAACGTTGTCTATCGCCTGCAGCAGAAGTGGCTCGAGATGCGCAAGATGGCGGCATGGTCTGAAGATATCTCTCGCCAGATCTCCTCCGTAGAGGAGAAGTACCCTCGTCTATACCACGCGTTCACCACGTCCGAGATCGACTCAATGCCCACGACATATGTCGTCAATGGCAAAGAGGTTTCAGCCCGCGATATTGACAAGGTGCTGCAAAGCCTATCTTACCATCAGCTGGTCAAGGTCAAGGAGCAGCTCATTAAGCAACTAGCCAAAGAGAAGAAACGTGAAACGGGCCTCGGAATCCAACCCTCGGCCAGGGACATTATTGACGAGAAGCAATGGAAGATCATGCTGCACGACAAGGTTCGACGATACGCCCGTATGTGGTACAATCGACGACAGACGGCCTATCTCGACAAGCAACTCGCTGCGTCAAACGACGTTGAGATCGATGGCATCAACATGGCCCCTGAGAGTCCAGACGATCAGGCCGCGCGCGAGCGGTTCAGGTATTGGAACACCTTCTGGGACCGATATGATCAGCAACCTCACGGCGCGCCTCGTCCCGCGAAGAGAGAGAGGTATTCCGACTTCAACCATCATGGAGCCAACACCAAGGGAAAGAATCGAAAGAATCCTAAGAATCCTCGGCCTCGTAAGACATCTCTTCGTAAGGCATGAGCATGTATAAAAGAAAAGGAAAAAGGGAAAGACATTTTTAGAGGGCGAGGCGGAGATGAACTAAACGGGGTGGACTGATGAATGGTGAATGATGAGCATGTGTAGTAGAATATGTATAACTCTCCTGAGATTTATGTGTTTTGTATAATACAATTGTCAAATTACGGCTGAAACGTCTGCATTCAATTCGAATGGGTGTGGACTACACATAGCCTAGTGTTGATCATCCAGTTTCTCTATTGAGATATGTATCATGTCAAGATAATTGATTGCCTGTCTAAACCTATCGGCTGCGGACTCTGCCTGGTATCGAGATACTCCGAAACGCCTCAAAAGCAATTCAACTCCCTATTCCCAATCCCAGTCCCATGTTCAGTCCAATCCGATGAGTTGAGTAGTTAACGCCTTCCAAAACGATCAACGCCCTGGTCTATACCGCAACTTGCAAAGCTCTAGAAATGCAAAGAGCTACCCTCAAGATGAGGGGGTTTATATACAATAAAGCATGGATCATGCTGTGGTTAATGGTGTATGTAACTTTTGTCTAGGGAGACACATCGTCCCGATTGGGTGTGTCAGAGGGTGATGGCTGCTTCACCCCAAGTGAACGCAAGCGTTGCGAGAGCAAGCCCTCAGCACCGCCAATAGATCCTGACCTGTTAAGAGCAAAAGCATTGCCGCCGTATCCCGGTTCACCTTTGTTCAGCTTCTCGTAGAGTGCAGGTCCGTTAGCCGAATCCTTAGTCGACGGTCGACTGGCTTGAGAAGAGTCAGGAGAACGGATATCATTACTGATAGCAGCAGTGGTGTTTGTACTGTTGCTAACATCGCTGCTCGTGCGGATCCGACCAGGAAGACGGAAAGGAATTGGGTCAACTGGCAAGGTGTTGCCCGCCGCAGAGCCTCCAGAAGGGGAAACGTTATCTCGGAACATACTCTCTATTACATCATATGTTTGAGAGGATGGGCCAGGGAAGAAGCCTACGCTTCGTCTGCGTAAGGCCTTATCAGCAGCTAGCATGGCGGCAGGGCCAGACTGTGTGGGCATTGGCGGGTGCATAACCCGAATAGGCTTGTAGGGGGTATAGCGAGGCTCCGGCCATGTTGTTTCATTCCTGAGCTTCTCCTTGCCGTCTGGAACACGGTTCGCAAAAACGATGCGAATGCTCTTGTAAAGATAATACCGGCCTTTAGCAGGGCAGCAAATATGCAGATGAGCGAGATATCTCAAGATGGGACGGTCATTGGCGTTGGCCTCGGAAGTAGCGGCAACGTCGTCGATAATCGGGCCAGCCGAATAACTACGTTGCCGCACAAATGTCTTGGTGCCGGGCTCCATGCCCGCGAGATCGTAAGGTATCAAGAAGAGTTTGACCGCAGTCTTGTTCGGATTCTTGATAATGATTTGAACCTGACCTTTTTCTGGGATGCGGTAGCTTCCTCCTGGGGGTGCCTTCGCTGATCCAGATCCGGACCTGCGGCTGGCTCGAGAATTTCGGCGTGGTTCTTGACCGTCAAGGCCAACGTCCATCACATCCTCGACAGGCTTTCTTTCCGCGTATCGACTTTGCGCTTTCTTCTTGGCCCGATGCTCATCATCCGGATTAGGAAGACCGTTTTCTAGGTCAATCTGACCAACATATGGGCTCGGTCCATCATCTGAATTAGACCGACCATGAGATGTGCTGCTATAGCTGTAATACACAGCCGGGAACGCAAGAGTGACATGCGGCGGGCATTTCAGGCTAGACTTACATTTGCCCATACCCAGAACACCAATTTGAGCAACAAAGTCCAGTGGCTTAGAGGGAGTCGTGGACATGCGGCCGCGAAGAATGCTCTCTTCGTAGGAACCAACCATGGATGCGTGCTGAAGTGGTGAGGACTCTGCAACCAGGGAAGACCGACGGGGTCGGAGAAGAGCAGGCGTGGGTGGTGAGGCCCCGGGCTGCATGAAGCTCGGAGTCGACGTTAATGATCTCCGAGGTTGATGCGCCTGATATGGAAATGCTTCTCTTCGATATGAAGGCACACGTTGTGGCAATGAGTATCTCGGTGAAGGAGACGCCCATGGCGACGAAACAGATGAGTTTGGTGTATATCCCCTAGTACCATGGTGTCCAGAAAACCCAAATCCGCCTCTCGGAATAGACATATCATGCTCTTCGGAGCTCTGCGCTTGTACCAGAGGGCTGGTGGGCGGCTTATACACAAAACTGGAGGAGAGGGACGAAGATAGAGGCGAGTTGCTGGATCGGAAACTCTCTGCACTTCCAGTGAAGGGGATTCCTTTATCGTGCTGGAACGGAGTATAATGTCTGGGAGGCGAGGTCGCGAGCCACGAAGCGTCTGTCGATGTAGCAAATCTATCGCTATGTGTCCTGCCGGCAGGAGTCGTACGGCCCTTGGCTACTGCTTCTTCCTCGGTAAAGTCACCACTGTGTAGAGCCGACCTCGGTCTCTCAATTTCGAGGCCGTCGCGTAATCTGTTGTCGACTTCGGGGCGGGCATCGTTCTTCTCCGGCGTAATCTGGGCGGGCGCAAGGAGGGCAGAGGGCTCGGCAGGCGATTGAGGGCGCTTTGTCTCGGGAACAGGCGCATGATGCTGAATGATGGAGTCAAACTGGAAACAAGCAGTTAGCACATGGACGTTGCACAGGAAGAAACGGAAGCCATAACGCACATGTCGGCTTGGAATCCACGTTGGAGACTGTGCTCTCTTGAGTCTCTCGATTAGAGAAGCTCGATCCGATATCGCACCATCAGCACTATCGGTTCTCCCAGGACTGGTAGATCGTGGTGGACTGTCTGGAACAGGGCCTTCGCAAAGTTCGGTACGGATGCTCTCCTCCGAGAGGCGTCTCAGCCTCGGGGAAGCCACATCGATAAGTGGTGGCTCAACAGATTCGTGATCTAAATCGGCTTGGAATATAGGCATGACGGCGGTATTGAGTAGCTGTAACAGCAGCCGCACTGATTTTGGCAGAAATCCGTCATGAATAAGAAGAACCAGGGAGTCGAGAGGTGGGTTTTAGTGAAAGATAATCAACATCAATGCAGGGAGTTGCAGATATCGTTTCTCAATGTAAGAGCCGAGAGTTGTACCTAGATCTTAGTTGGCTGGGCCGGGGTGCGTGGGTGAAGCTGAAAAAGGGTTTGACAAATGAGTCGAGCGATGTGGATATGATATATCATGCCATGCGAACATCAGAGGATCTGTCAGGCACGGCGTGGGTCGAGAAAATGGGATTTGAATATGGGGAATCTGGGATCGTGGGACGTCATCCACCGATATGACGGCAGTGATAGTACTATGACTGACGATGGAGTGAGTCTAAGCGGTCCCGTCTTCCCCTAGATGCACGGAAAAGTGTGAAAATGGGTGAAAAGTAAAAGAGAGAAGAAGGGAGTTGAGTTATAAAAGTTTAGGTTTGATGAGTCAAAGAAGTAATCACGGTAGATCTGATCCTGTGCCGTCCCGTCCTGTCGTGAGGTGTGAAGTAATAAGTCGACAGGGTAGGTAGGTAGGGAAGTACAGTACTGGAAGTACTAAAAGCGAGGCGGGCAGAAACAGCAGGGTCCGGGTAGTTATGATACGACCCGACGTTAATTACCTTAGTTATCGCGGGAATCATGGAACCAAGGGAACCTACCAACGACGGGGGCCGATGGCGGTGAAAGAGTGTGAATCATTCCCTAACAAGTCTAATGTTGGATGGGTTAGGATAAAGACCAACAGAAAAGCCCAGCGCTAACAGTCTGTGAGTGTGAGCATTTTCTATGGAAGTGACTGACCTTGATAACCGAGACAAACTGACAAGGTGGACGGCCAAAGAGGTTTCTTCCCGTCGTCCGATTAAACGTCCTTGTTCTTTGCTTGCCTTGTAATTCATAATGTTATCTCAAGTACATACTCAGCTCTTCGAATTAAACATCATAATAGTCAATCCTTTACTCATTCATACCCATTGCGTGACCCTCTCTCACGTTGATGAGGTGGAGCTGACGCCAATGGCCCCAGATATGCCATAGCCTGCTAACGACGTTTTTGGCTTGGTCCCTCATGATGCATCTCGTTCAACCCAATTCTTTGCTCACAAGGTACAATAAAAAGAAACTTTTCACCACGCTAATCTAATGTACAGTGCTCACATCCCTTGCGGATACCTGACGTTTAGCGCCACTGGAATGAACCCTGACCTGACTTGAGTTGAACGGTGTGATGCAGAGTTGACGTGTAACAAAGCTGAATCAGGAACAGAAGCTCAGGTCCAAGTACAGTACCGTACTGTCTGTTACCGAGCTGTGCCATTCTACCATTCACCCGTAGACTGCTTGTGTGACATGGCAATGCATCCTCAACCCGAAACAGTTATGCCAGCAGCTCCTCCATCAGCCCATTCAACTGCAGACCAACTATCCCCAACCTCAACTGGTCAAGTCACTCGATTACGTGTAACAAATAAACAAGTTACTGTACTATACCTTGACTTTGCATGGTCTCTCCTTACGCCTCTGGTTGATCGGATTACGGAGTAGCTCCACCCGAAACCTCCGAAAACCGCCCTAGAAAATGATTGCCGTTAGTTACGGTCTGCGTGAGCCCCACTTCTTCACCTTGCCCGTCCACCAAGAACATTGTGGAGCCGCCTGTCCCAATTCTCATCAACGACAATTCTCATACAGACTTACACATAGACGCAGTCATGGCTGCTAAACACCAAAACGAGGGCGCTGATGCCGCTCCCGAGGCAAAGAAGCCTAAGCATGGCTTCAGAGTCGGCCCAGAGAATCTGCCAGATGGTCCTTGGCGACGAAAAGGTTTGTCTTGCTCTCCTGGTTCACCTTAGAAAATTTTCATTCACATGTACTTACACTCTACCACACAGTCACCAAGGTGAAGAAGGAGTTGATTCACAAAGCAAAGGTCAAGAAGGCCTATGCAAAGATCAAGGCCCGTGAGCAGGAAAACGCACCATCAGCAAAGAAGACCCAGCCTGTCCAGGATGAGGCTGAGACAGAGGAGGCTGAGGCCGACGCTGGCGAGGAGAAGCAACCAGAAGAAGAAGAGGGCGAGAAGATGCATCCCACACGGCATCTCATGCTAGCAGACGAAGCCAAGGCCCAGGAAAACTCTGCCGGTCAGGACACTAGCGATGGCAACAGACGGCGCACCCGACGACCTGGCTACTACGACAAGCAACTTACCAAAGCGGCACAACGCCGCGAGGAGGAGGATCAACGAAAGCAAGAGTTTCAGCGCAGACGCGAAGAGCGTGAGCAGAAGATTGCTGAGCGAGAGCGATACAAGAAGGCCATGGCCAAGACACGGGATCGCAACGGGAACAAGAAGCTCGGCAGGGAGAGTTCTCTGTTGCTGGACAAGGTCAAGAGGATGGTTGCTCAGAAGTAAGAGGGTCATGAGACGTGGGTGAGGTGTCGAACATGGCTCCTGCGTGTAGGATGAGATGGCGTTTCAGAGGTTCTGTTATCGGATTAGACAAAAGTTGACGTACAAGTTTGATACTAATTGGCCGCTTAATCAAACCACTTCAAGGTCACGTCTATACGGTTCTTTTAAGTACCCGTCTAAGGGCAGTATGATGTGAGGTATACCGGTACGTAGTGGTCACCATATCGTGCTTGGTAGAGCGCAATGTCTCTCACACGCAATAACAAGCCTGTAGTGAGCGCTTCACATCATTGCATATATTTCTTTTTGGGATCCTTCTTAACAACTGAGCGATAGAGTATGTTGCCAATCGATTTACGATTCAATGCAAGACCGCAGCGATACGTCTTCATGCTCTCACTCACTCGACGTCTAGTTTATTGTTGTTATCTATCAGCTTGGCCAACATAGCGCTCAACTGTTCGAATAACGGCATATATCTCACAACCTTACTAAACTTTCCATATCTTCTTAAGAGATTGTTCCCAGATTTACATGTTTTACTGGTCCCCGAGTTCAGAAGTCGAGAGCTGAGCTGTCGATGATGAGCGATCATGGATCTGTGACATCTGTCGCGTCTGGAATATATTGCTTTACTTTACTTTTCTTGATTATATTGGCAGTGAGCCGTGATCATGTTTATTCCTTGTTAATTCTACACTTAGGCTTCTAAAGTTTTAGACGGGGAAGGCATGAAAGGTATCTCGAAATGTTTCAACTCCCGTCCATTTCATATTCGCATCTTGATTCAGCAAGCAGTATGGAGAAGTTTCATTCTAACGAAGACAACCATTGGAGTGTAGTTTGCAGCATGTGGATTCTGATATCGAATGAGTGTCGCTATTCTTCACTACTGAGCCTACCGCGAGAAGACAGCTTGTTAAGACTTGACACTAGCGAGTAGTCAGATGGAAAGCGCTTACACAGCCTCTCGATGGCTTTCCCTCTCAAAAATGTACCCTTTGTGGTTTTAGGGTTGAAACTTCGTGGACATGTGGTTGGCCTCTTCGTACCTGGAAACATACGTTACATCCACAAGATCAAAGTCGTAGATCCCGGTGTAAGTTGCCGGCGCGCTTACTCATGGCGGGTCGAGGGGCTACTTGTCAAACAGCCGCTGGGCAAAACAACCTCATACGAAACTCGATCGATGTGGTTATACATGAAGTCGATCAATTAAGCAGAGTGTATCAGGACCATGACTGCGATCAGGTGTGGAGTGAAATTTGCCGCAAATAGCAAGAATAGCGAAAGTGCTCTGTACAGCACATAAAAGGATAGGCAACATTTGAAACAAGCGAGCCTGATGGAGTTGGAGTTTCAAGATATGCCTCGTCTTCCTGTCAAAGTAAGTGATCGGACCCTCACAACCTAACAGCCACATCAACTGAACTTGATGAATCCATCACAAGGCCGTGCAACTTGATGGTTGCAAGTAAAGGCTGATAAAGGTAGTATTAGCAACCGTCCAAGGCCGAGTCTGACCTCTACGCTGGCACTTGTCAGCCCGTTTACTTAGAGTAGATACACATACTCTATGTCGATATACGGGGGAAATTGAAGTTCCAAGGACGTGGTCGTGACAGGCTCCAGTCAGTGTCAACAAGACCCCTGCTTACGAGACCGATCCATGCACATCCTTGCCAGCCAGCCAGCCAGCCATGCCCGTTTGGACCACTCCGCTATGCCCCTTTCTCCCACTTGCATCAAATATATTTTCAGGGTCGTGGTTTCATGATGGATGCCGGCAAACGCCACGACAAAGGAGAGCCTGGCTTATCAAGAAAGACCAAAATAGATACCTTACATGTCAGGGCACCTAGACTAAGCCACCAAGTTACTTTCCAGATGGAGAGAGCAACAGCCGATGTTCTGCTCGCATAATACCGAAGCAAGGGGGGAGACAGTTTTCCAAGCGGCGAATCCTCTCATCCCATTACACGTTTCATGGTTTGCGTTTCGTCAATGCCTTGGTGCAGGGGAGTTGCAAAGGATGGAATAAAATCACTCTGTCTGAAACAGCGGAGCATTTACCATCACACAATACGATACTTTTTAGCTTACCGTCTTTTTGCTCCTACCTATCAACGTTTGACTGGCTGATGGCCCCTTACTTTTGGCCGTTTTCTTCATTAATGTGTAAAGACATACATATGCACTCAACCTAATTTATATGGCTGCTTGCAGCTGGTTCAATGGTTCCAAGCGGGTATCCGTCAACTAACTTCGTATAACCTCCTCTGCCGGAGTTGAACATGCCGTCTTTTGCCACAACTCAATACGATTCACTTCATTCCTCCGCATCCAGTTTCTACAGTATATGGATCCATCCGTGAATATCATGTCTCGGTAGCTCTCCCTAGCTTAACCGAGTTCCAGTCCCGGCCCCTTGATAGCTCACAAATCCATATTGCTGCCAATCCGCACGATTGCAATCCCATAATTGACCAATATCGTAACTGCTGTACCTTATCTTGGCAAACGCAATGTCTCGCCAGCGGTCTGTACTGTAGTCTATCACCCCCTGGCGGGTCTGTCATCGGATCGACACTGCAAAGGAGCTCGATCCCCCATGATGCCCACATCCAAACTGACAGCCTAGGTTCGCCGCGGCCGCCACAAGCGCCTCTTTCTTGTCTTGCGTTTCCGCGAACATCGTTGAGTGCGCCTCTCTCCGGCCAAAGCTTGCTTGTGCGTCCCCGGGCTTGCCCCTTGGACTTTTGTTCCCAGAGGCACGCGCTAGGCAAGGCGTCTCTGCAGGTGCGCTTTTAGTCTAAAGACTGCCTCTTGGATGGAGATGAGAGGGAGATTGAGCTTGAGATGAGCTACAAAAATAGGGTTAAGCATCAGAGATCATCAATCGTATCTAGTTTTTTGTTTCTGATAAACACATAGAATTGAATTGCATTAAACCTTGTGCTTATATAGATGCTACTTGTTCTCTGTATGATGAACTCAGACTCAGAGCATACCGCATTTTCATACATATCAACATTCAGTATTATCACGGTCTACAGTAATCACCCCAGCACCCCTTACGCCCTTATGCTGACCCATGCTTTACCTAGCCCACACGCACAATAGACTGGTGCCGTAGTACCGTACACATAACCAATTCGTAAGCTTAACAAGTGCCCTGGCCAAGAGCCTTTTTTACCGATTAAGGGCTGTTATTCTGCGACGTGGGTCAATATCATTCCAATAAGAGGCTCCCTACTATAACCAGGCATTAATTGTTGACAGGCGGGGAGCATAGCTTCAGACATGTAGCAAGAATAGGCTGAAGAGCAGATGGCTTCTTACTTTGGATAAAGCTGAGAGATCTAATTAACTTCCATTGCAAGGTAGATTGATTGTACGGCAGACATCCAACAGAGACACTTCCAATACACACCCGACTGTTGCGTATGTAGTAGGTTGCGTGGGCTTGAGAATAACCTAGAGGTGATCCAAGCCAAGCACAGCTGCCAGCCCATGCCTGGAACCCGTTTAGCGCGTTAGGGGCCCTGAACCCCTCCCACTGATCCCCTGGGGGCTCGGGCGCCAGCTTCCCCTTAGCCTTAGCCCTTTGGCTTCACTAAACCCCCTCCACTCCATTCGGAGCCCACGTCTCCATTCATTCCTCTCTCTCCTTGTGTGAACCAGGACCACGACATATCCGGATCGGATCCAATCCTCTCTTTTCTTGCCTTCCATTGTGTCGTGTCGTGTCGTGTCGTGTCGTCGTGTCGTGGAGAAATCATCTAAGCTCTTTGTCATCCCTTCCGTCACGTCTTCTTTTTAGCCCTGGGCTTGATTCCATTTCATCCATCTCCCGTCACGGCCGCTGTCCGTTTCACGCCTTTGCCGATCCCCGTCGACTGGGCGTTGCCCTCTATCACATCGATCATCGCCCAACCCATCGCTTAGATTCTCTCTCGTAGAGACTCATTCGCTTCCATTGCCTCCTGCGTCCAATCCACAACTCCAGCATCTGTCTCTAAACCGAATTACGTGCCTCTAGCGAATCCATCGTTAGAGACCCCTTGTCCGTTTCCCAGCCCGGGTCCTTGTCCTCATCAAACCCTCCACACGCCCCCTGGTTCGGTTTGCTTGCTTGCTTGTTGGCTTACCCTGACTACTGGGCTGTCCACTGCTTCCTGACTTTTGAACTCTTCCCAAGTTCCTGTCAGTCTCCCTCACAGTAGGGGCACTACCGTGCGACAGCTGTCGACAAATATTGCTACCTCATCCGACTCGGACAACCGCCGATTGTCCCTACGACGTCCTCCTTACACCGATTCCCCGACGATTTGCTTCTCCGGTTCCTTCGCCTTTCGCTACAACCTCGTCCATGACGCCTGCTCTCTAGTGCGTTGTGTCGCTTGCTACCTTGGGCTGCAACAATCCCGTTTCTGTATGCCGTCTTCACCGTCGGCACCACATCTCGATCGCTTCGCTATAAGTTCCGAGTCCAAGTTTTACTCCTATCTTTACACAATCGCCCACGATGGCCAGTATCGTGGAGGATTACCTGGAGAGTCCCGGGATCGACAATGACACCGACGACGTCTTCCCTTGCAAGGGTTGCGGCGAGGTATGATGTTCTGCTTGCTCTGCGGGTTGTTTAGAAGCTTTTTACTAACAGGCTGTAAAGATCCTTGAAGAAGGAAAGGCATTCGAACTAGGTACGTTATAACTTCGAGAATTAGCTGGTCTTGCCAAATATGCCGTGGTGGTCCGAACTATCATTTAGCACCTCACCGCAAGAGTCGCGGACCACATACCGCCTTATTGCATTGTAAGCTGACCTTTTCGACAGCCGGCAACCGATGGCATTTAGACTGCTTTCGATGTAACACATGTGGCACGCTTCTCGACTCCGATGCGAACCTACTTCTCCTCGGAGACGGATCTCTCATCTGCAACAACTGTACATACAGCTGCAGCGCCTGCGGCAATAAGATTGAAGACCTAGCTATCCTTACTGGGGAGCAGGCGTTTTGCGCTACTTGTTTCCGTTGTCGCAACTGTAAACGCAAGATCGAGAACCTCCGATATGCCCGAACTTCACAAGGTATCTTCTGTATGGGCTGCCATGAGACACTCATGGCAAGACGTCGGAAGAAATCAAAAGCAGCAGCAGCAGCCAAAGCGCGAGAAAAAGAACACTCGCCCATGATCACGGAAAAGTCGTTGCCCGCTCTTCCCGCCAACGCTATCCCTCCGAACGCTTTCTCCAACGACCGGGTCGATCCTGATTCAGATACTGCAACTGAGCTCTCTCCTCGCCCTCGGACTCACGGTCGTAATGAGTCTTCCTCCCGCAGCAGTTCTAGGCCAGCCCGCTCTCCTGAGCGAAAGCCCGACGGATTGAGCTTACCCGCTACCACTTATCGGAGCAACCGCAACTCGACCATGATGCGAAACGACGCCACTGCCAACGACGACAGCTTCCTTATTTCGGTTGCTCTGGATCCAAGCCCGCACCCGACTCCAAAATCAACTTCTGATAATCTGACCGAGAAGTCGAAAGACAAAGACTATTTTGGCTCGTCTAAGCCCGCATCTGAGAAACGAAGTGACTCCCATACATCGACCCCACATATTGCTTTCCAGGAGAAGGGCCGCCAGCCATCGTCCTCGGAGTATGACAACCCACCAAAACTGCCTGACCGAAAGCTTTCCAAGTCCTCACGAACCGATTCGAGCAGACGATCGCCCGCTGTTGATGAGAAAACCCAGAAAACGAGCGGCCGCCGTCAGCCCACGGAGGATTTCAAGCTCCAGGAGGCACCCAAGAGCAAGAAGCTGCTCTCAAGGAGTAGCTCGCAGTCCTCGAGTATACCTGCAGAGACGAACTCTGCAAGAACTAGCAACGGACCGTCAAATAAGACTGGCCACGGTGGTCTGCCGCATACAGATAGTAACTCTACCACACCCGCCTCTCGTTCATCGCAGGAGTCGAGGTACATGGATGAGGAGGATCTTCGTGCTTCGATGGACTCATCAACGAGAACGTCTTCTAGGCCAGAGAACGCAAAGCCTCTTGCTCGAAAGGAGCTTCCTACAAGTTCTGCGAGAAATGGTAAGTACTCGCTCGAGTTCCCCAGACACCTGATAGATACTAATAGTGATATTAGTCAACGGAAACAACAGACAGCAGGGCCGACAAGATACCTCTGACGACTCTACCCCGACCCGCCAGACTCCATCTCGAAGCATTTCGGAGCAGAAGAAAACCACCGACACCTACATGCAGCCACGTTCGGCTCCTGCGCCTCCTGCTTCCCAAAACAATGCTCAAAACAACACCAAGGGTCATCCTGCCGGCAAGGAGTCGTCGAACAAGGATGAGAACGGCGAACCTAAAGTCTCGCCGAAGCTACCTAGATGGAGCAGCGGTGGTGATTTCAGCATGGACGAGGACATGGCACGGATCCTTGGCACTGACGAAGGCTCTACGTCCATCCTCCGTCGAGTCTCTAATGCTGTTAGACATGGCCGTACCAACAGCGTTGAGTCGCCGAGCCAGATGCCGCCAAGGGTCGGTCACGCCAGGAGTATCAGCGAAACAACACGGGCAACTACCTCACCTCGCTGGCCCAGGACACCAGTTGCAGAAGAATACCATGCACAGGAGATCAGCAGCCCCATGTCGCTGGCTTCAGGTGACGATCCCGCTTTCCTCAAGCGTCAACTACGCAACTCGGAGAACCGAGTCGCGGAGCTGGAGAGGCAGTTTACTACTGAGAAGGACCTCAAGAGTCTCAACAAGAAGCTTGTGGAGAAGCGAAAGACTGTATCTGTACTCGACACACAGACTGAGATTATGATTCGACAGCTGGAAGTCTTGGCTGGATATGTCGAGCGAGCTAAGGAGACCAAGACACCTGTAGACCCTCGGGATTTGGAGGACTCTGCAATCAAGGAGTTTGTCCAGAAACTCGACAAAGTCAAACAGACTATGTCTGCCGTGATCGAACAGCTACACGAAGAGCGGGATCAGCTGTTCGAAGAAAAGGATCAAGCCATTGCGGATCGAGACCGCGCCCTCCTTGAATTCGAGCAGCTATCATCCAAGAACGCACAGCTTGCCGATATGAACAATGATTTGACGCACCAGATCCAGGAACGCTTCAAGTCACAGATTGGAGGAGACATCAAGTCTCCCGGTGGTCTGGGTATATATGGCACAGGCAAGGGTTTCAACAACTCAAGTCTCAATCTCGACTCTGCCAGCCTGTCGACGGGTGCCACCCTGGTTCCGGCCGATGAAGAGCCTATTGTAGAGGTCGGCGGCCCAACCGTGGTTCAAGTCAGGAAGGGCCAAGCCAAGAAGTTCAACTGGAAGAAGGGATCCAAGGGCTTGGCTCAAGGTGTTGCCAAGGGCGTCAACAGAGCTGTCGTTGCATTCCAGAACGACCGCGAGAGGATGCAACAGCAGGGAGGGCTGAGCGGAGAGAACATTGGTATGCCCTACAACATGACGGTAGCTCAAGTTGACGCGCCAGCCGGTCCTCCTTCCAACGGACTCAACTCGCATCCACATGAAAAGCACGGCCCACCTGGAGTGCGGGATAGGAGGCAAGAGGAGCGAGAGCGGGAACGCCAGGGCTTTGGCTTCTTTGGTAAGAAGAACGCCATGCCCAAGTCTGGTTCCGCAGGCACTGTCAACAATATTGAACCAGCGGAACCAGTAACGGTCCTTTTCGGATCGGATCTCGCAGAGCGAGCCGACCATGAACGCCGACAGATCCCCAGTGTGGTGACAAGGTGTATCGAAGAAGTGGAATTAAGAGGCATGGATCAAGAGGGTATCTACCGAAAGACTGGTGGAAACTCCCAAGTCAACATGATTAAGGATGGCTTCAGCAAGGACGAGAACTTTGACATCTCGGACCCTGATCTGGATATTACCGCTGTCACCAGTGTGCTGAAGCAATACTTCCGCAAGCTTCCGATTCCCCTACTTACGTTTGACGTTTACGATCGCGTTTTGGAGTCAAATGGTGAGTTTACCCCTGTTTCTTTTCCCTTGAGGACGACCTGCTAACACCTTTTAGCTATTGCTGATGAGACGGAACGAGGTGATCACCTACGTAAGACATTTGCTTCGATGCCCCAGCGGCATCGTGATTGTCTAGAGTTTCTCATGTTCCATCTTGCACGTGTCGCTCAACGTGAACCTGAGAACTTGGTATGTCGTATCCATTACCTTTCAATATTCTCCCAACCACTAACGATCGTCTCTAGATGTCTCCCAAGAACTTGGCGGTCGTGTTCGCGCCCACTATCATGCGTGACACGAGCCTTGAGCGCGAAATGACAGACATGCACGCAAAGAACCTTGCGATACAGTTTGTTATCGAGAACAGTTCCACCATTTTCGAGGACGCTTAACGAGCTCGAGATCTCTGCACGAATAGGACTTTATGAAACACTGCATCACCTTTATTTACGAGACCTCCGCGTCGTGGATTCTCGGGCTACACTCAGAAATACGCGATCTTGTCATAAAAAATCACTTGGGGCACTGTTGGATTTTGAAGCGCCTGTGCTGGTTTGCTTGCATGCGTCATCCAACCCGCAGGGCGTTTTTGTGCCAGGGCATTTAATGATATCCAATTCTTTTTCTCTCATACTGGCTGGCTATGGCTATGGCTACTTTGGCAAATTTCTTGTGCGTTGATGTTGAAGGTTTTGACCGGGGCAAGGGGTAGAGGGAGTATTGGTTACCTTATGTATGTCGATGAAAAGGGGTTCTCTTGCTACGAAGGTCCTTTTACTCTCACGAGAGTATTGGTTGTATTTCATTCATGCCTCGCTGATGCGAGTCTTTTGGGGCGGCCTCTGTGATGATTGATGGGGGCGATTTGTTTATATATGGCTTTGTTCCCCTCTGATTTTTTCTTTATCGACCCAGATGTTGACCTTGGGGGGGGTATGACAAAAAGTATATTTATTCTGTCTCTTCCACTCCTGTGTCATCTTTTCCCCCATGGCTGTCAACGTTTTCATCTCTTTCTTCGTGGGGCGGTTTAGGGTGGCTTTTCTGTCCATGATCGAATGTCTTTATGAGATCTGCATGTGTTCTGCTTTGGATATGTTTTCTTTAAACCCCCATGCTTTTTTGAACGTTGTTATGAGGCTGGGTCTTCCTGTCGAGGGCCGAAACAGAAAGTCGGGTATGAGTTGAAGCTTTCTCTAGGATGAGAGTCAGATCTATAATGTTTATGTGCAGAAGCAACGAGCGACTCTGGGATCTTGAACTTTCAGCTCAGGAAATGATGACGAGCAAGACGAACCAGATAAGATTATTTGAATCGAGCTTTACGATCAAGTTGGCCATTACGCAGTACCATGAACTAAGCCTCGGCCAATGTCTCTTATATAAAATGTGCAGTTAATTAAAAGGAGCTAAGTGTACAAACAGGCAACGCAGACATTTATAAACAGCGCAACTATTCAATAGCCACAACTCAAGAATGCGAAACCAAAAACTCGTCCATTTGCCGCCAGTGCATGATCGAAGTGAAACTCGACACCTTTTGTGACTCGCCGCTGTTTTTGACAAATATGATCCCGTCCCTCCCTAATCAAACTCCGGCATCCAACGCCAATGACAAAATCCCCTCCAACTCCGCTTGATGGATACTGTTTCGCCTTACAATTGATCTTAAGCAACAATGGTAGGAGCCTGTTCCCGCTGTCTCTTGACGATGTAGTAGGTAATCAAGCTCTTGGGATCATCCTGGACATCCTTGAGGGAGTTCCAGAACGCCTCCTCGCCTATGCGTGAGTGCAGAGCAACACAAAGCTGAACAGCATCCATGCGGACGCCCGAGTCTGTAGACACGAGGCATCGGCCAGTCAGAGCAGCCAATTGACCAAGCTCAGTATCGGTAGGCACAAAGTTAGGTCTCTTGTCGAGCATGGTTCGTAGCACGTGCATTCCGGTGCTGAGAATGCGACTGCCCTCAGGGGCAGAGCTGTCAACATTCTGAAGTCGCTTTGTTAAGACGACGACAATCTCAGAACCGTCGCCAATAGTGACGAGCTCATCAGCCAAGACCTCGACGCCACTGACAATATGAGCACGGATATCATACGCACTGCGCGTCTCAAGGAGTGATTCGAGACCTCTGGATACATGAGGCTGAAAGTTGTCACGTTCCTTTCGAAGAAGTAGCCTGATTGTGGCCAGGATCTGAGCCTTGATATCCTGGGCCTTGTCCGGGTTGACGCCGGGTAAGGGGTCCTCAAGATATTGGAAAAGACCGATCAAAAGTGCTTCAAACTTATCATCTGTAAAGATGCCCTTGCTTTCACGCAACAAAGACTGCAACTTTCGGAAACCATGCACGTCAAGAGTCTTTGCCTTGATCCTGGTGATGCCGCTTTCTAGCAGCTTCGAGTTTTGTCTCGACTTCTCGGGCGATTCTACGTCTTGTGTCACAGGAGATTGAACACGAGCATTGGGTAGATTACCCGCATCAGCGTTGGCAGGCTTGTCTTCAAGCACAGGGAGGTTGAAGGTCGGTTTGGGGGTCGTCTGGTCATCAGTGAACGGATCTTCGTACACCTGGAGAGTTGAAGCAGGCGTTCCTGGCACAGGGTCCACCTGCATAGATTCTGCTGGCGCGGGTGCGGGATCAGCTACAGGTTCTTCAACGACGATAGGCTCTGCAGCCTCTTGCATGGGCTCATCCACGGGCCCAGTGGCAGGTTCGGCCACAGGTTCGAGGGCCGCCTCCGGTTCAGCTGCTGGTTCAGCTTCAAGGGCAGCCTCTGGAGCAGGTGGTTGGACAATTTGCGGTGCGGTCTCTGTCACAGGAGTAATTAGTTCTTCCGGGGCCTCCTGAGGCGCTGGGGCCGCTCTCTGGGGCTCTGGCACAGGCTTTTGCGCAGACTTGAGATTGGCCATATTTGGGACAACAAGAGTGAAATCCTCATTCGCTCGCGACGGACTGCTCATAGGCAACATGGCAGAGTGTGATTGCTTCAACTTTGTAGGACTCGTACGGGGCGAAGCGGCTGGCTTGGGACCCGTTTTCACAGACGTAGGGGATGGTAGGCTAGATTCACTAGCATGAGGCGCATGACCGGGTCTCGTCCGAGGACCAGTCCGCTTAGGCGTGGTTTCTCGGGGTCTGGGTGTCACGGTCTTGGACTTGATGCTCTCAGGGCTCCCGGCCTCTAGATCACGGACGGAATAGGGGCCAGCGGTCGCAGGACGTGCAGCCATTTCCGGCCGCCTCCTTGTTGGCCGCATTGGAGCCCCCGACATACCGCCTGTTTCTGGCCGGGATCGAGTCCCCGAGGACTTGCTTGATGTGTTCGAAGTAGTAGTCTTCACAGGTGAAAGATGAGCCATGGCAGAACCAGGTCGAGCTGGGAGGTTCTTTGTTGCGTTCGCCTTTCGTTGTGCCATCATGGCCTCGCGTAGGCTGGGCTTGCTGGGACCCATGGTGCTCTTGGATAGTCCCAAGCCGGGACGCGGTGCTGGTTCGGACTTCTTGGGCGAATTGGGGTTGCTGGGGTCCTTGTTCAAAAGCTTCTGTGCTGTGCCATCCAGATCGGCCATGATACTATTTTCTTGTTAGCCAAACAAAATGACAACAACGGAGTCAAGTCAACTTACGCGTCTGCTCTTGCGGGCCAGGCTCCCCAGAAGGCCCAGAACGTTGATCGCATCTTTTCTCTTACAGCAGGGTTGGCATCACCCAAGCCCTTCTTGAGACATTTCTCAATCAGATCGACACCACCAGTGTGCTCAACGTGGCTTTTGTGCTGGGCCTCCTTCTTCAGGATGGTCTTGAGCCAGCCCGTAGCATATGTCCTTGGCGCAACGTTCTTGTCCTGGCAGGCATTCCAGATGTGCTGCATTAAGCGAGGAGTATAAGTAACGTTATTCAGAATTGTATCCACAGTCTCATTCGCGAGCTGCGAGCTGATCTTCTTTGTTCCCGCAGAAAGCTTAACAAAGGCCTGCATGAGCAATTCGACCATGGGATCCATCGCGGGGCCGAATGTGTTGGCGATCTCCTGAACCAGGCCACAGCCCTCTTTGCACAAACTGGTTCGCAAAGAGGTAACTGTCTTGATGATGCCATCCAACATGCTCCTAATTCCAGCAAGGAAGGTATCAGGGAAGTCAGTTGCGGCGTTGCCCACGTTAAGCCTTCGAAGTTTTCCGACGGAATTCTCTCGCTTCAACCAATTCTGTTCCGTCTCCTTGCCCTCGAAAAACCACGCCATTTCCTTAAAAATGTCGTCTAGTTCGCGGTGCGTGTTGACGTACATTGGCTCGAGAGTCTCGGGCTTGGTGTCGATACCTGGGGTCACGGGGCGATCGGCTACGGACGAGACGCTGGCAGAAAGGGCTGGACGAGGTGCTGGTGCTGGTGCGGCTTCGGCAGGGGTCTCGGGTCGACCAGAAGTCGGGGCAAGCTCCTTGACGATAGCCTGCTCGATGGCAGGCCGTACCTTGAAGTTCTTGAGTTGACGCTTGAGATCGGATTTGGCGGCATTTGGCGCGGATCGGAAAAGCTCAATAACGGTATTTTTGGCAGCATCTCGTACCATTCCATCGGCGTCCTCGAGTAGTTCCATGAGGACAGGGACGTAACCTCGGAAGGGCAGGCCGTTTTCCTTATGCATCTGTACGTTATTAGCATGCGGGCGCAGCTGCACCGAGAATGTTGCTACTCACCTGCAGAAGCCAATGCATGGCAGTTTCTTTGGCTCTGGGGTTCTTTCCTCCCATAGCTGTATTTCGAACAAACCGTTCCACATCGGCGGGCGCAACAGCGAACAAGGTCACGAGGGAATGCGAGGCGAGAGAGCGGAACTTGTCTTTGTGATCGCCGAGCTTTTCTACAACAATTGGCAGAGTCCGGGCAGCTTCCTTTGATAGAAGCTTGGGGTCTTGACGAGAGAGGCGCGTGAGGAGATGGTTGAGCGCAGTGAAGCCAGCATTCACTAGAGCTGCGTGCTGGGAAGTAGTGGCGTTGCGCAAGCCGTCAAACAGCTGCGGGACGCTCGACTCGGGAACATTGTGTTGTTTGATACCAGACTTGATGATTGTGACAAATTGAACCTTTGAATCAAGAGTTCCATCGCCGCGTAGGATGGTCGTAAGGTCGGCGACCTGCTGGTCGGTAAGCTTTGTGTCGGCCATGAGCTTATAAATGACGAATCTGTCGAGCGAAATGGCATTAGTCGTGAGCAATGTTTATCATGATGAAGATGGATGGAGGGGTTGAGATGAGACGTGCACGCGACGCGAAGTGGGATACAGTAACCAGCTCCCCCCTCTCCTTTCAGGAACCACGGGAGGTACAGTACGGATTATCATGATGATGCGCCATACGTATGCGTGGTGTTGTCGGGAAATTAAACAAGGGGGTGGTATGGAATAGCTGCAATGCGCAATACATACCTGTGACTTTAATTGCGAGACAGTTCGTGGGCGACGGAGCGAAACAGCGGAATCGCGCTGCTAGACATGCGCATTGAGAGAGAGTGGGCGAGCTCTTTTGTTGTTGTTATGGTCGGGTAAGTAAGGTACTGTAATGTTATGGTTGTGTTACTAAAATAGCGACAACTTTTAACGTTAGGTTAGGTTAGCCTGGGCTTGTTGTTATCTTTTTGGGTGTGGATGTTAGGCGGCAGGCGGGAGCAGGGTTGCCGTAGTTGCCCCGGAGAACCATGCTTACTACTGCTATGAATGCCCCGAGGCTGCGCTTGCCCGCTGTGGATGTGGATTCATGCTTGCGGGGCCCTCGAAGCTCTGCAAGGCTTTATTTTACCCCTAGTCGCCGACCCATTTTGGAGGGGTCGTTGTCTCACTTATCATACTCGTATTTACACGCTGTTCATGTTAACAATACCTTACGCTTGAGCTACTCATGATCCCTTCCCATTATCTCATCCAATTTTGTGAACCCATAGTCCTTTGTCCACGATCTCTTGATACTGCCGTTTTCATCAACTTTGAACAAGCCCCTTTTTCTAGCCTTGTCTTACCCCTCCATTACATTCCATTCACTTCCGGCTTCAACTTCAATCTCAAGGCTCAAACTCTGAACACAAAACCTCGTGGCCATTCCGTCTTATATCTTATATACTTCTCAGCCCCAACCCCTTACATGCCTCATCTTCCCCCTGTTACTCCCGCCCCTACCGCCGCCTCACTCTTTTCTCAAGCTCCTGCCGCCATGAGTCCTGCTATTCAGGTACCCACCCCCTCCGGACCACGGAACGGCCCCGATATTCCCGGCGCCGGTAAGTTCAAGGTCCCTAAGCTCCGCCTTGAGCTCCGTGACCTCGCCCACCCGGGATCTGCCGTCTTTCTAAGCTCCATCAACGCTGCGGAGTGTCTTGCCAAAGCTTGCCAGCATGTACTCGCGCTTCTCTATGAGTCACCTACGTGTCCTACCACCACGCTTCCAACAACACGATCTGTCACTGTCGTCCTCCGCAGTATGTCAGGCGTAGCCTATACCACCGGCTCCGATCTTGACAGTGATCACAAGGAAATCCATTTCTCAACGGACTATATTGCCAACATTCATCCAGTTACTCGCCGTACAGATGAGATCAACGGTGTGCTCACTCATGAGCTTGTCCACTGCCTCCAATACAACGGTCATGGCACTTGCCCCGGAGGACTGATCGAGGGCGTTGCAGACTGGGTACGACTTCATTGTCTGCTCAGTCCTCCTCATTGGAAACGTGATGGTAACGGAAAATGGGACGCAGGCTATCAGAACACGGCCTACTTTCTGGACTACTTGGAGGAGCGTTTTGGGAAGGGAACTATTCGCCGCTTGAATGAGAAACTACGTATCCAGCGATACGAAGAGAAACCGTTTTGGACAGAGTTGGTTGGGCGGCCGGTTGAACAGCTTTGGGGTGATTACAAGCAAAAGCTCGAGTCATAGTTACATATGCGTGTGCATTTAAGGCGTTCACGGATGATTGCATGAGGTGGATAAGATGAGATGACAGATGTGATAGAAGAAATGAAATTAGCCAGATGCTAAGGATATAAGTTTGCTACCTGAGCCTGAACTCCGACTCCAGAAATAAAAGACAAGCAGACAAAAGCGACCGCACCATACAAAACATGTGTTCTGTAATTTCCAAGCCAGATCTGTTACTCCGATTGAGCCCATGCTTTCCCAGGAATATCAAGTTGAAGTGATTTTGTAACGCTGTTATTTGAAAGAGTTTATGGGCGCGCAGAAATAGGAGCGTCGCTCTCGCTGATGACGCTGCCAACCTCAGACCAGCTAGCGGGGGTAGCCATACCAGAGCTCTCGCTCATGACATCGTAGTAGCGACCGGTCTCATCCTCTCGGGATGATTCCACATCATTGGCGACATCATCTCCAGAGCCTACGAGAGATACGGAGTCGGTGGGCGTCATCATGCCATCGTCGCTGATGACCTCGGGCTCAGACATGGGGGCGGTGGGAGTGACGGGAAGAGGTGAGTAAAACTCGGGGCTGGAGTTCTGCGCCCAAGCCTGAATGGAGGCGTAGGCCTCATCGCGGTCTTCCTGGCCAGCAGTCATGTACTCATCAACACCAATCTCACGCTCAAGAGTGGCGGAGGATGCAGTTTCGGAACGAGCGGGGGTGGGGTCAACATCAACAAGAGCAGCGGCGGCGGGCTTCTCATCTCGGTCATGGGTAGTAGCGCTGTAAATGTCGGAAACTTCGTCGTCGGCGGGAGAAATGTGGCGGCTCTGTTCAACTTCCTCGATCATCTCTTCAGGGTCGATGTAGTGCTCATCAGCAAAAGGGTTGGTGTAGATGGTCGAGAATCCGCGAGGACCATCGCCACGACGTCGCAGACCATCATCCATTCCGCGGGTGTCAGCTCCAGTGTTAAAAACATAGGCCCCCCGCTCAGCGCTTTCGTCCTGGCGAAGAAAGTCGTCAAATGAAGAGCCTCGCTGTGGTGAATCTGCGGTAGATGGTCGTGCCTCGCCTGCAGCCTGCTTATCCTTCCCTTCCCTCTCTTTCTTTTCCAACATGACCGAGTTCCAATAGAGCAGCTCCTCACGTTGCCTTCGGCGTGTTTCCTCATCAGCATCAACACCAGCTTCAGCGCCAGCACCACGACGGGACTCGAGGAAGCCATCGGCATCTTCAGGCCTGTTAAACATCGGCTCGCGGTGGGGAGGCTCGATGCCTTCGCCCATAGAGTGCAGGGCAATAGCTATTCTCCGGCGAACATCGTCGGCGTATCGTCGCACTTCGGGCGACTCGAAAATGGCAACTGCGGTGGCGACAGCGACCGAGACGGCGACTACGGCACCTGATGCCAGGACAACATGGTTAGGCATTGTATAACAAGTCTAGTCTGCTAAAAGAGACCAAAGATGCGTGGGTGAGAGAGTGTAAAAGAGAGGTGTGATGTGAGGCGATGGATGTGGATCGAGAGTTATGTCAAGCGAGCAAACAGAAAACGAAGAAGACAGCGAGTCTTCTTTTTCGCAGGACAGAAAAACAATGCAAAAGAGAGCTTTCCAGAAACTCAAAGCAAATCAGATTTAACTCATAAATTAACTCGAGAATCTGGAGGCAAATCAAGGGGAAGTTTGAGCTTGCTTGCGTAGTCCTCCTACTGCATCTGGCAGCTGTATTTTGCCACAGGCAGCCTTGAAGGTGCCCGTGGACTGTGGCTCAGGCGACTTTTTTTGGCCCCAGCTCAGGCAGACACTCGAAGTACCTGCGCTGTGATTCGCAAGCCTCGACGCGGGGTAACCCAGGACAAGGAGCACATGGGGCTTGGATTTGGCCTGGGCTTAAGCCCGTGACGACGACTTTTGACCGAAAGAGGGACGAGCAGCGAAATGAAAAAGGCACGAATAAAATGATGGGCAAGATGCAGTAGCGAAAGAGAGAAGGCAACCAGAGAACTGGGCCTGGATTATTGTCGGATATGTGGCGCTGTAAATTGATTTACATACCTGCAGCCGCCAAAGGGTGAGGCATCCTATCCTCCCTCACGGCGGACAGAAACGATCGAGCACGTCGTACGTAGATTGCAGATCCAAACTGTTTAACCAGCAGGATACTCAAAACAACGAGAGTGGGAGTATGAGTGAGAGTGAAGAAAATGAGGGAAACCCAAGAATAAAAGAGGTCGACGGAAGAGGTGGGATCAAACGGGACAAGGAGGATTTAAAGAAGCCCAGCATAAACCATCAACTACGACTACGACTCAGACTAACTTCAGCATGTACTTTACAAGCGAAGTGGGCTGTGCTGATGTTTCCCTTTGGCTTTTTTGACGCCGAGACATACGTAAACCATAATGATAATGCAGCTTTAGATCATAAACAGCGGTTCGCCAGGGCCTTTATGTATATTGCATTACATTGCATTGGCATACGGTTTCTCTTCAAAGTACCTATGTGTAAGATGAATGTAAATCTCTCGACCGCCGCTTGCGGACGGCGCGTGACGTGATGTGATGTGAAGGTGTGATATGCACAACGACTAATAAGTTGCTATCACGCGCTTGACCATCCAAGTACACAGAAGAAAAGGGCACACATTCGAGGAATCATACTGGATTCAAACTTACTGCAACAAGCCTGGCGGGTGAGGCGCTGACAAGCCCAACAGCCCCTGAAACTCTACTCCCTTTGTAAGAGACGTCATTGTATCGCAGCTCTTGTCTTATTGTAAGACGAATGAATATAGCTCGACAAGGCATTACGAGTACGGTACTGTAGGTACGTCTCCGTCAGATCCCACAAGTCATTCCATATCGTAGCACGGCGCGGCACCGATTGTCGGAACATGTCGTCTTGTCTACTCGAGTCAGCCTGGCCCGGCCCAGAAACCAAACCAAACATGGTTCATCCGTCTTGTTAGCCAGGCACGATATGACGACGCCTCGCGGATGTTGTCGTACATGGCGTACGACTTCTCATTCCCCCTCAGTCAAGTTAAAATGTACTTTGCTGGCTGAGGGCTTAAACAATTGTTGGTTTGTAATTGGCTTATTCCCGTGTAAAAGCAGTCAGTGAGATGAGAGATGAGACAACGATAAGTAAATATCCGAAGCTGCCGATTGCAGTACCATCGCTTTGTTGATTCAGCCAGTGACTGAGGTGACCGGCCCGGCCGACCCTTCCGATCCAATCTTACGGCGGTCGCTTCTTATCTTCCGACTTCAATCGCCACAGCCGCCGGAACTCAAAGCCGCCGACCACCGACTTAATTCCACCACCGCTGGGTCCATCTCCTCTGCCCTCGCACTCGGAAAACCAGGGCCCAAAGAATGATATCAATGACCCAATTCCGCTGTGGATTAAAACAGAGCGATGGGGCTTTTGTTCCTGATCCCGGAGCGGAGTTGAGCTGAGCAGGTGGGTCAGTAAATAATCGGCACTCTGCCTAACTTTAGGATGAGTTGCTATAATAATTAGAGCATATTCTAGACTAAAAACATCCTAAAGTGCTTAAATTATTTTGTCCCTTCTTACCTAAAGCTAGGCAGAGTGCCGATTATTTAGCGGACCGCCTGCTGAGGCAAAGAGGATCCTGGGGCGGTGGAGAATTATTCATCCACCTAGGTCAAAAGGCGAGACACCGAGATACGGACCCTCTCTTTTTCTCATGAAAGGACGAGACCGAGAAAGAGAGGGGACGATACAAGCAAAACTTGGCATTCGGGGTCTTGCAGCAGGACGGACATGAACCTGAAAATCCACCTGCCGGCTTGTCATTTGTGTGCTCTTACTGGGTGTGATGCCTGCAACGCCGAGAAAGATGACCTGGAATATCCCGAAAGTCTTGGTACTGTGATGCAATTAGACCAGGGAATAAGCAATTGTTGGATGCTTGGTGGAATGTTAACTTGACTTCAACATGCACATGCAATTGGCAAGCAACGAGCTCGCGAGTATGGTAACAGTAAATAGTTATTTGATTGATTGGGATTCTAAAAGTCCCGTTGTAAAATCATCGCTAATGCCAAATAATAATGGTATAATGAACTCCCCCCATTTTGTTGCTTTGGTCACCATTGATCCCTTTTCCCAGCCATTACACTGGGGTAGGCAGGCGTAGATGAATGGATATCAAGGCGCCGTTCCACGTTCTCTTAATGCAGCAGCATTTAGTGAGAAGACTTCTCAGTCTTGGCAGAGTCGGTTGAGGAGACAGAGTCGGAGGAGTTCTGTCGGGAAGCCTTGGTGCGCTCGCTGAACGAGTTGGTTAGCATCTGATTTGAACTGGCTGCTGGTAGAAGCAAGACGCGACTTACTAGTGAGAGCGGTCCTGGATAACACACTGGTAACGAGCGTTGCCAGTCTTGATGTTGAACTTGATGCCCCTGTTGTCGCCGAAGTTGGCGGGGGTCTGGGGAGTGACGGAGTCAGACATGGTAAAGGTAGATTTGTGTGTAAGTGAGGAAGTTGTAAGTGGTAGTGGTAAGATCAAGACTGAAGAGATGGATGAAAGAGGCAGACGAGATGAGATGAGGAGCGAGTTTAAGCAGGAGGACGAAGCGCCCTAATATACCTCTCGCGATTGAAGATACGTATCTCGTCATCTCCGCGAAGATACACCTCTCGACGGTCCACGAAACTAAACAAGTGAGCCATTTTCTTTCCACCAGCAGCAACACCATCAGCTTGCCCCACGATGTGAAGCCTGCTAAAAGGTGCACACACCAAAGCGGCAACACGATAACTAGCGCACCCCTGTCTCCGTCGTCTCCGTACGTGCCCCGGCATGGGGGTGCCGTACTGTGTTTGCGTACAGTACGGCTCTGTACCAACTACCAACAGCTGGAGCCAAACAAGGCCGGATTCTGGCCGTGTAACAACAGCTCGGGCCGGAGGAGGTTGGTCTCAAGCGGTTGCCACCTCAATCCTTCACTTGGAACGATGAGGGCTTTGCGGTTATCTTTACCAAGCCCCATCTCACGGTATCAGAATTGTGTCTTCTTTTCAGATTTCCCAATAAGCAGGGGAAAAGAAAAAGGTCAACAGAGTGTAAAATGGGCGGCACAGTTGACATAGGAGGGGAGTGCGCATAGGCCGAGACGTCTTCTAGAAGGTCAACAACTGGAGCTTCCTGGGATTTCCAGTTTTGGTTTTAGATGGAGCCATTGATCCAATCGCTCGCCTCGCCCCAAGATTTCACAAAAAAAGCCGCGACTGTCCTTGTCGATCGGGGCTCGCTCCAATGGGAATATTACTTGGGGTGCCTTGCCATTGGCCCTTTGCATTGCAGGACGGATATCATCGCCCTCCGTCTTAGCCGGCCTCCCCTGATTTCCTCTTGACCCCAAAAAGGTAGTTAATATCGAGAATTTCAAGCTCCGGTATGAAGCTTTGGTGTGGACAATGATAAGGTTTTGAGCACTATGTCCGATCGGCTTCTCTGATTAGACTGTTTTTTTTTTTATATCGGCATTACCGTCGGAACGCCACAAATTGTTGTTTATTTTTTCACAGACGGCGATTGCGAGATATCAAGCGATATTCGGCGCCAAATTCCCTTCTTAGAACGAAAGGATAATATTTGCTGGCCAGTTAACCAGGTAGCTCCAGAAACTGTACATTTGAGCATGGTTAGCTCAGATACCCAGTTCAGCCCTGGGTGCTTTACCCCGGCTCTTCGTGTATCGCTACCGGTGGGCGGTTGCGAATTACATCATGCCTGAGTTCCATGATACTTATTGCAACGTTGAGAAACCTAGCGTTCTATGCAGCCTTCAATTTCCCACCTCAGGGCAATTCCGAACAGACGCCAGCGTGGAGGGTCAGCGCGCTAGCTCTTCATCCCCGCACTCAACTCCACGATACCCTCAAGGCTGATTGGGGTGAGCGAGTGCCAGGAGGGTCCACGACGCTCCCTTGGCATAGCTCGTCTTCACCGCATGTCGCTAACAACGTTGGCTGGGCCGGTAAAAGCTTGGTCCATGTAGCTCTGAACTTGGCCATGCAGGTTTATGAACGGCTTGGCCCTTTATTTCGACTTTATCCGCGTAAAGACAGTCGCTTCTGGCGCTTCGACATGGTGCATCGTGGGGTGAAATGCAAAAGCATGACATGGGTGTAAATTAACGCGACCTACCACAATTCTAGAACCATAAACTGGGTGGCAGAAGTGCAGACAAGAGACCGTTGTTCCGCCCTTATCGTATCTCAAGTTGATCCTCCCGTGGGCCGTCTGCTTAATCACGAGAGTTGGTAATAGTAGGCGCGATTACCGGAGAGCCGGCCGGCAAACCCTCATACATGCAGATGCATGATATACGTCGAGCGATCCTCAAGAGTGTGCCTTGCCAGAAGCGCGCGACTTCTTGCTGTCCATCTGCACTTCTTTTTCTGCCCGCAGTGTCTCCTTCAGCCTCATATATTGCATCGTGGCGTGTTCCAGACTTCTGCAAGTTCTTCGTTGTGAACCACCTCTAGGTCTTGACATGGCGCACCGTGGCAATTGATCCATATACTTGAATCTCAATTGTCACTGCCGCTCCTCCGGATTGTCTGTAGCCACTGTTTCCCGAAATAATGGCCTGATGCTCCCAAAGCCGACCTTGAATATGCAGAGCTCCATCAGCTCATTGGTCGTGTCTTGGCTGACATGCGACATGCGACATGCGAAACGGTGGCGCCTCCTTCTGGGTTGCTGCAGCAAGACCGAATTTGATACCGAGCATAAGAGCAAAATGGGGAGGATTATCTGCTGTCCATCATGTTCATAAGCTGTTGCTCCTCGTCGGCATCGGCAGTACCATTGCCACTTTGCACACCCCTCTTTTGCAGCTCCTTGTCTATCGACTTTCGTGTAAGCATGCCTGCACTCAAGTCTGGCATATCCTCTTTACACTTGCGCAGGTAGTTCTCCACGCTTCGCATTCCTACTACAAGGAATCCAAGTTCTTCTCGATCCACGTCAAAAACCTCCCACCATTCGCATTCTGGCATCTTAGCGCCCACATCTCGAGCTGCGTTATAGATGGCAGCCGTCGCCAGTGCATGGGGTTGGTGGGTGAGATACAACATCTGAGGTGAGAGTAGAGCCGTGTTCAGGTACTGAATGGTGCGTAGAGATATGATGGATTTAGGCTGCGCAAGAAAGTCGAGTGTCTGAAGGTAAGTAATTGCGAGCGGATGAGGTAGTGAGACGTGTGTATCGAATGAGAGCGTGTAAAGAATGCGGGCTTCAATGGCAAGGATACGGTTTTGAAAGCCATGATAGTCGGCTTCAGGCATGTAGTATGACCTGGGATCATTTTTGGGGCTGTTTTGCATCTGCAAAAGATTTGAGTTCTCTGATAAGAGGTAGGCGTAGACATTTGATATGTCGCGTGATGACCGGGGTTGAGGCCCCATCTTCGCAACCAAGTAGAGAGCAGCAGCAGATGTGTCCTTGAGCACGAGTTAGTATCATAATTCGCGATCAGAGATTCTGAGATCATAAGGTCTCACACTGAATTCATTGGCCATCGGAGAGTCGACCAGCCAGTACCGTGCCAGAATGACGTTGGCCTGCGCTGTCACAGACTGAGGAAGCTCTAACAGCTGACCTGCAGCTTGTGTGAGGCATTGTGAAGTGATGAAGATGGCGTCTTGAAGATCTTGCGGTAGTGATGAGAAGGAAGTTTTGTGATACAGCTGAGATGCTGTTGCAAGGGGGTTTAAAAGATGCGCCATCGTGAGCTGTAGCTGATCGCAATGTTTTGATGAAGGAAAGTTTGGAGTTTGGCGAGGCTGAGATGCTCCAACTTGCCTGTGGAGCCGCTACTGGGACAAATCAGCGGACCTTTCTTTATGCTGTGGAACGAGCCGATAATGATAATCCCTGCACCTACATCATTAGGTAGGCTCATGATGACCTTGGCAGTTCTGGGCCCGTTCAATGCTTTTAGAGTGAGACGTAGACCCAAAAATCAATATTTGAGTGTTATACTATTGGGCTAGTATTTCTGTTACTGCTGCTGTGCTTGTGTGGCGCCAGATAACCTAAGTCATCGCTCCTGTCGTGTATCAACACAATTGTTCATGCCATCATGACTACTCAAAGCAGGAGTCTCGACGGTAACGAATAAGGTATGAACAATTGATATGAATTGAGTGTCTTTCTCAAAAGAGCTGGATTAGTTGTTCTGAGCCAAATGCTTCATCATGCTATTACCACTAATTCGGGTCATACTATGTAGGTAAAGTGTTCTATAAGTCAGCTCAACTCGAACGAAACCTTGACGAGC
Organism: Fusarium stilboides; assembly: GCA_014822085.1. Classification (NCBI taxonomy): domain Eukaryota; kingdom Fungi; phylum Ascomycota; class Sordariomycetes; order Hypocreales; family Nectriaceae; genus Fusarium; species Fusarium stilboides. The sequence continues at coordinate 76,267 of JAASAY010000171.1, forward strand.
TTACTCTAATATTCTCCCTAGTTTCATTGTCTGTATGTAGTATGGTAAAATATGTCTAGCTGATTACTAAATATCTACTATCCTCTCACGTCTAATATTATTATATCTCGACTTAAGGTGCTATTTGATTGGGTAACATAGAGCTTTACCTTAGTACAGAGTACCTAGTCCAGGCACGCGGGGAACCTGCATTCAAATGACATTTGACAGTCCCGGTACGTACCGAGCTGAGCTTGAGCCGCTGTGGAGCTTTGTCAACAACACATCACCACCACGCTCAACATACATGAGACGATATCAATCAGACCTTCTCTTATCGCCAGCACAATATATATCAAAAATATTGGCCGTCTTCTATCAGCCCTAAGATCCTTTAGTCCTCCGCGCTGACTCCACAATGAGCACCGCGATCCCCTCACCCGGCGAAGAAACACCCGCCTTCGACCTCAACCTTCAACACGGCCATAAAGATCTCGTCCAGGCTGTTGCATTCAACACATACGGCGATCGCTGCGCAACTGGCTCAGTCGATGGCAAGATTCGCGTCTTCAACCGCCACAAGGATGGCACATGGCGTCTTTGCGATACATGGACCGCCCATGGTGGAGAGATCCTAGAGGTAACGCAGCCCCTTCGGAAACCCTGCACTTGTCTCTCTATCTCTTGCTCCTGTGTCATTCTGTCGCACACGCGCGCTGACTTTGTTCCCTCACTCTCCAGATTCAATGGCTTCCTGCGACTGTCTATCCCAACTTGATTGCCTCCCTCGGCATTGAAGGCTGGTTCCGTCTTTGGGCTGAGGACCCCTCCGCTGCGCCTGGACGACGCTTCTGTACTGGACGTGCTGGCAATGGCAAGCCTGCCTTCGATACAAGATCCAATAAAGCGCCTTATCGATCATTCTCAATGAAACACAACGAAGAGACGCGGCATACATACCTAGCACTACTCGCGACAGACGGCCGTCTGACCGTATACGAAAATGATCAACCCGAGAACCTTTCCGAATATGCATCCATTGATGAGTTCAGCGTCGCTCCAAAGCCTAGTAGGGGAGAGGAGCTCGCATTCCGTGTGCGTTTTGATCCCAACCCAGAGCCCTGTTATACGGCTTTGCGCGCAGGTGTGCCTTCAGATTCCCTGGGTCTTGTGGTCGCCGCAATGGACACTGTCAAAGTGTACCGGTCGCGTGATATAGTCGCAACGAATATGGGCGTTCAGCAGACCCAAAAGGAGTTTTATCTTGCTGTGGAACTACCTGGTCACCGAGGCCTAGTAAGGGATGTGGCATGGGCGGCAGGAAATATCAGAGGCTATGATGTCGTCGCAACAGCATGTCAAGATGGCTATGCACGTGTTTTCCGCATCGAGGCGCCTTACTCAGAGGACGATGGCAAATCTTGGTCTGCGTCCGATCTCCTTCAGTCCACTCCCCATGCGACAAGAGATTCCACACCACAAACCAGAACTAACGGAACTGCGACGCCTACTGAGAAACAGGCGCAAACACCACAGCTCCAGCCCAGTCACAGTTATCATCAACATCAACACCATCCCTCCGGTCTCAGTGCCAGTCTCGCAAAGTCAGGCTCTCACAATGATCGCCAATGGGCCGGCCAGCCAGGCCAGGTCAAGCACAAATTTCAGGAAATTTCTAAACTCGACAACCACCGCACTCCGGTGTGGCGTGTTGGCTTTGACGATGATGGTCAGATTCTGGGCACTACCGGCGACGATGGTCGGCTGCTATGTTATCGCCAGACGCCCAATGGAGGATGGGCTAAGAGCTCAGAGTTAGCAGTACAGAAAGCGCGCATGGCTACCCCTTGAATTGCCATGGCTCAGAGCTGTAAATATCAGCTTTCAGAGTTATCTCATTTTACACCGGATAAGCGATAGTCCAGACCAAGACACTTCAAGCTGATGCTCGGAGCGTGCTACGGCTTATTAAGACCGTTGCCCCCATACCGCACCCCTTGTTGTACAATTCGACAGTCACCTCAACGGGAGGGTGTCAGAGAGTCAGCGCCATTCAAATATAGCGTCAGTCACTTAGCAATAGTGCAATAGTTGCCATGAAGGACAGCAAATATCATGCTCTGAATTGCACCTTTCAGCGGGCTCAGACGATGACTGAAGCAAGACATCCCTCGAGAATTGATTAGGTACGAAGGAGTTTACGCTTCTAGCCCACGATTCGGACGCACTTCGCTTTATGAAGTATCAATATCTACACAATGTGGCGTAAGTACCAAGAGCGCAATTCGTCGTTAGTTGGCTACGGGGCGTCACGAATGAGCGTTACGGCGTATTATCAATTGCCTGTATTTATCTAGCCTTTAAGTAAGCCTATTCCGAACATCTAAAGTCCGTATATCATGATTAGATAAAACATCATGTCAACTCAAAATGCAAGTTGGCAGGTGGTTCGGCAGAATCTTCAGACGGGTGTCCTGCCTTAGATGTCATACATAGAATGTTCATAAGACATAGTCTTAACGAATATAGAATTTGAATAAGATATTAGAAAATTATCCTAACCTTGAAAGATTTCCCCCTCTTTTCCATCTTACTTAGATTAGAGAAGGAGATTAGATCAAGAATTTCAACCCAAGTTTTTCTTGGACCGCGTGGTTGAATATAGCGTCATAGGTAGTAGATGGACGCTTGAGTAGTAAGACGGTTATGACATCAAGGCACGTCAGGCAACTACGAGATGACTTGCATAGGATATTATGAGGCAAACTTGGTAATATTCAAAAAATTGTATTTTCCGAGTAGTCAGACTATCTGAAGAACCAATTGCTGGTTCTACAATGACAATTCTCGTTGGTTTTCTTCTTGATATTCATTCTCTTTTGGTATTTCTCAAAAGCCATGTAAGCTATGTCATCTTAAAACAGAAAGAAACCCCCCAACGCCATTCATGAGTCGAATTTATGATTCACGTTAAAAACGTCCTGTGCTTTTGTATCCTCCATGTCGGGATTGTTGTGGCGCCAAGTCCATGTTTCTGACATGTGATCTGTGGCTGACCACAACCCCCCACACCCTTCAACGACATGTCATGAGTTGACATGCCATCTGCCATATCCTTCAATATTGCACATTACTCGATTATCCCTCTTCGTCTTCTCGTCGTTAAAATGGGTGCACCGCTTAGGCAGCGTCGGCGCTGGCGGCGGGCTGGACAACCTTGGTGACCTGGGAACCAGCGCGGATGATGCGCTGACCGGCGGAGTCGTTCATATAGGTGATGTCCTTGTTCTCGAACTGAGCACGCTTCCAGATCTCGACCTCGCAGCCACCGCGAAGGACACCAACGCGCATGGTGGACAGAAGGTTGTGAGCAGCGTTGGAGTGCAGGTAGACACCACCGTTGAAGATAGCGGTAGCATCCTTACCAATGGCGGAGTTGATGAGGGCCTTGCCACCAGGGTGGTCCTTGATGAAGTCTGTAACATCGTGAATAACACCGGCGATGGCAACCAGACCCTTTCCAGCCTTGGCCTGAGCGACGAAGTCGTCCCAGTCGACAACAGGAAGCTGCTCAAGAGGAATACCCCAGTCAAGAGTGGCACGCTTCTGGTCGAGCTTCTTCTGGAGCTGCTGGACACGGCCCTTCTCAATCTCGTTGGCACGGAACTCCTTCAGCTCATAAGCAAGGCCAAGCTGCTTCCAGCACCAGATGCTCCACTTGGTAGGGTCGTACTGCCACCACTCAATAGCGTTGCGGTAATCCGAAGGGAACTCGTGGTGGAAGTTGTGGTAGCCCTCACCGAGGGTGACGAGAGCAGTGATGACGTGATCACGGGGAGAGTTGCGGTCGTCAAAAGGCTGGTCTCCGAGCCAGTGGGCAAGCGAGTTGACGCAGAAGGTAGCCTGCTGGACGAAACAAACACGGAGAATGCCAGCGTAGACGAGACCACCCCACCAGTCACCCCAACCAAGACCAGCAACGAGCGCAGGGAAACCGAGAGCCATGAAGAGAACACTCTTGATGTAGTTCTTGTGCTGCCAGACGACAACGGCGTCCTCGTTGAGATCGGTGATGTCGGTTCGGCCCTGTCGCTTAGGATTCTGCTTCAGGATCATCCAACCCATGTGAGAGTACATGAGACCCTTGCGAACGGAGTAGGGGTCCTTGTCGGTATCAGTATAACGGTGGTGCACACGATGGCCATACGACCACCATCGGATGGAGCCCTGAACGGCGCCAGCGCCGACGGCAGCGAGGTAGATCTTGAGGGGAGTGGTGCCCTTGTAAGCGGAGTGAGACCAAAGTCGGTGGTATCCTGGAAGATGTAAGTTTCAATTCATGGCTGATGGAAACAATGTCTTGTTTCGAGATTCGACTTACCAGCAGTGATACCGAGACCAGTGTGGACATAGTAGAAGACAGCCCAGACGGCGGTCTTGAGCTGGAGAGGAACCCAGTAGGCGGAGATGAAGCCCATGAGAGGAACGAAGATAACCAGCGTGGTGTTGAGCCAGTTGATGTGCTGGGGCCAGTTCTTCCAGGTCATGGGAGTGTCGGCGATATGGACCTTGGTGGTTTCCTTCTTGGGAGCACCGGCTCGGAGAGGAACATAGTCCTTGGTGCCATCAGGGAAGGGTTGGGCATTCTTGCCCGCGGCGGTAGCTGTCGCCATGTTGAAGGAGTTGTCGATAGGTCCTTGGGCGCCAGAAAACGATGGCAAGTGTCGTCGACTCGGGTATAAAGTCCCAACACACGAGAACCACTAGATGATGGTTACTCGGATAAGTGAAGGGGAAGAGTGAACCTTTTTAGGATATTGGTTATCCTAATAAAGGGCGAAGAGGATAAGAGGAGAAAAGGTTGAAGGAGGTTGGTCGAAAACAATTACGGTTGGGGCGGAGGGCTCTAAAAGGGCTTTATACTATCAGGACTGACCCGGAGTTGGGCGAGGACTGAGGTGGATGAGGAAGCGGAAGAAACTGGGGGGGCGTGCAGTGGGCGTGGGAGGCGTGAGACAAGTGGAGGACAAAGTGGAGGGTCTCTTGCCTCTACGGCGGTCGAAACAACAAGCAACCACCTTTCCACCTTCCAGTGAGGAGGAGGCGAAGAAAAAAAGACCAGAGACAGGCCCAGAGTGGAGCTTCGATCACTCTAGGGGACCCCCTGTTGCGGCGGCAAATTCAAGGTTGGGGGAGCAAAAGAAGACTGTTTTTGTCCAAAAAGGTATGTGAATGGGGATCGGGAAGCTGGGGTTGAGAGAGCGTGTACGTGTGAATCATAACCCAAAATTGCAGCACCACGAGGAGTCCAAACCCTGAAGTCAGGAGGCAAGAAACGAAGGCATTTGCCGATATCAGATGACAATGAGCAAGCTCACCTCGAGCTTTGAGTTGGGGAAGCTCAAGACCTCAAGTTGGGGCAGGCTATATTCTGTTGACGTTTGACTGACAGGTACGATCTGATGCTCCGGTTCTCCGGTATTGACTATCAATGCATCATGATGCTATATCTATGCGAGCCTCGGCGATTCGAAGCTTGATATTCTTTGCTTGTGAATATTGGTGAGTTCTTGTGATCGATACTGCCCTATCTATCCGTTGTGAGTCTGAACGTGTTGGAGGTTGAATCTGGCGTCTATGGTACACACCCCCACCGTCGCTGCATGAGCAAGGGGAAAAATCCATTGGGGATGGGCGGGCGGAAGAGAAAAAAAATGGCAGCAACACGACCGACGGGACCATTTCCACTTCGTTCAATGCCAGTCCCGTCTCCCTCCGTTCAAGGTTCCGGCTGCTTCCCGGCAACTTTACAGCGCTTACATACAGGCTACAGCATGGTTGGGCTGGACTATCATGAATAGGGGACTGTGGTACTTGGTCAGTACCCCTTCAAGGGTTTGTTGGCGTGTCAATCTTGGTCACTAACACGGATATCATGGGGAATTTGACGATCATCGCGACTTTTGGATATCGGACATGGCGAGACCGTATGAGCTATTGAAAGTACTAATTATGTATATCATTCATTCTAGACTTCTCGATAGCAATGGCGATGCCAATTGTCTAAGATATCGTTTTCTAGAATTCACTGACCTGCTGCAGGGCAATGGAGTAACCCTGTCACAATGGCCGTTTACTTCAACCTTTGACAACCGCCGGATTTCAGATCACATACGGGGACACGGACAATATCTCATCTCACTCCCCGCTCCATCTACTATGTCAGACAGATGCCGAGATCTTCCATATGCCCTGACTCTCGCCAAAATATGATGCCAGAAAATCAGCCCACGATAGGTACCTACGCAGTTGTTGTGTTGAAATTCGCCGCAGCGTATTCGACAATCGATGGGCGACGTCTTCCAGTTGCTAGGGCGCAGTCTCGATGGTGACTGGGACTGGGACTGGGTCTTGTAGGTCGACGTCGAACCCTTTCTCAACACCTTTTCCTCGTTGCCTTTCAAGATGTGCACCCCACCCCTTCCCCAACAACTTTTTTGGCGGCTCCAATCGCTGCGGGGCTCGGGTGGGTGTCCGGTTACCGTTTGAGGAAAAGTCTGGTACCCTTGCCATCTGGCAAAGTATCCTCCCGCACAAAACTTGCCCATGAATACCTCGCATCACAGCGACGGCACATCTTTCTTCTTACCTTACCCTAGCCGGTGCGTGCCTTGCAGGGGGAGCTCCCACATTGACCCGGAGCCGCCTGGAGCTCAAGCTGGGCCTGGGTGGTTGGACTCAACTTTGGGGGTTTTTTTTTAATCTCTCGCGTGGAGGCTTCGTGAAAGCTCCACTGGTATTATTAGAGGCCATACCATTTGCCGGAGCGGATCGTTGAATTGAATCTAGCATGACTTGACTGACAGCCCAGCCCGAGAACAAAGGTCATCAATATTCGGAGCTTCTAGTTGGTAGTACTTAGTACTGCAGGGTCATGGAATGGTGCAAACAAGACCAATGGCATAATCCAATTGCGTTGACAGTTGCAGTGGCAAATTGATCCCAATTGAGTTGTTGACGTGTAAATCACTTGGACTTCGTTGAGTGCACCATTTCCATACCGGGCATGCCGAACTGACTCTGCTTGACGTACCTACGTACGTAGCTACGCTTATCTCAAAGATCTAGCAAGCTGGAGACCTAATCAGTCAGCCAGCGCACAGTCACTAAGGTACAGTGCAGACCTCGGTCGATACCCTTGAATCTTGGTATGGGGGCCTTTGATATCATCATTGCAACGCCGCCAAATCCCGACATCATGCCATGTGTATCAACCTTTGACGTCCAACTCAGAAATCTCAGATGATGTTACTCCTCTAATCCCATCGTCACAATTTCCAATTGTTGAATCCCCTCAGCCTCAACCCCCAATGTTAGAAAAATAAGCAAAATATCCTTCAACATGTTTACCTTGTCCAGCCCTATCGCAAACTCATGGTCAATCCTACCTCTTCATCCCCCGGATCGAACGATACCTCGGCCCATTTGCTTGTTGACTGACGCGACTCACCATCGGGGTTTCAGTTTCTAGACTCTCGGTTGCTCATTTACCGTCCCTAGAATGGAATTGTCGATGCCCTGGTCAAGGTACGTGTTCCTACGTTCCTACACGGCTTCCATGCCCATGCCATGCCCTGTCTCTCCCGTTGTCCCGACGGGAGGCTTGGACAGTACGTACCTCATCGCACCCTGGCTTCGCTCCCCCAGCTTTTTCCCCAACAGAAACACAAATATCGGGATTCGCCAAGCCAAACGGTTCCACATTTGCCTCTTGCTAGCTTTGCCTTGTTTTTCCGTCATCCCGCCGCGGAGTCATCAGTCATCAGTCATCAGTCATCAGTCAGAAGAAAACTTGCTCCATTCCAACCCGTCCTGTCATATCACGTGATGTGATATTGAACATCCAGTGGCTTCCAGAATCCTTCCATGACATCGGGTGGCGCACGCACGCTACGTCCCGTCTTGTTAGTCCCAATTTTGCCAGTTGATGATTCACGTCAACTCTATCAAGACCCGAGGCTGATGCCTTCTGTTTGGCTACCAAGGGTTTTCAACATAGACAAGACAGTTTTCTTTTGTGTGCATTTGCACGTCTATTAAGTAACTATCTTCTGTGTCGAAACAATCTGTGCAGTTCGCCATTTACTAATCAAGGGCCATTTATATCCATACATCAGTGCCATATCATAGGTAGTAGCAGTTTTCAACAAAGAACAACCTGTTGAGGTTATGTAAGATACATCAATATTTCTCAACAGTACATTCTATATAATCATTCCAAGGCGTTAATTCTCCAAATCGCAGCAACCGCTATCCATTACAGGATCGTCTTATCATACCACCAAAGCCAGCCATAAAACGTTACGACATTTATATTTGCGCCCTATCATGCAAGATGCCTGCCTGTTCCCCGCTAACACAAATGAAAATACTATATCATGATATGCCATAAAAACATTGTAAGTGGAATCTAACTCAACCTTCAGCAAGCCATTTCGTTGCCATTTATTATGGTCCAGGTCGAGAATGTATTACCTCGGACACGTCGTCAGTCGTGTGCTTCTGTTGCACCGATTCATCGTGAGTTGATATGTGTGGCACCTCCACGTTCATTGAGGATTCGGTGCTTTTAACATGGTCGTTAGTCGTCTCCCCTTCCGCCGTCTCGCGAACGCCCCCAACATCCAGCCCTTTCTCTTTGGTACAATCAGTTATGGTTTGTTGAGCATCAGGTGCTGTGAACCCTTGCTTTGTTTCTGCATTTTGCTCCGTCTTAAGCTCTGCTTTTGCTGTTGGTTTCTCTGAGACGTCGTTGCCATTCGCAGGCATCGTCTGAGGATCCTCTGTTTTGTCCCCTGCTGGGGGTGGTTCGGTTTTCTTCTGTCCGTCGTCATTCGTGAGCGAGTCCTCCATGCTTTTTTGAGTTTCCTGTTCCGAGGCTTGCGCTTCTTTGGTTTTTTCCCCTTCAACAAGTCCTGGCACTTCCTCCAGCGGAGCCGTGGTTGGTTGTTCGATCGTCTTTTCTCTTGTCTCGTCGCATTCAGAGGTGCCTTCCGTGCTGTTCCTGATCACCGTATCGTTATCCCCCGAACTAGTCTCTCCTGGCTTCGGCAAGTCTGTGGTTAAATCTTGATAAAGCGTTTCTGCGTTGTCCTTCTTGCACGCTATCTCTTCTCCCGAACCTATATAAGCTTCATCGGCATCCGGGATAGTTTCGTCATGCGGGACAGTCACCACATCCTGACATCTGGTCGGACTTGGAGTTGAAGTCGAAGTTGCCGGTGTTTCTCTCTTCTCCAAAGTCGAATCCGGCGCTGTCAGTGCATCAGAGTCAATGAGCCCTGCCTTGTTGGCGATAGGTGTCTCGTCAAGTGGCATGCCGTCCGGTCCCACGTCACTGTATGATGAAGGTATGTTTCGGTTCGCTGCCCATGCAGCAATGTCGTACAAGCCTCGGGGAGAGTTGTATCCATCACAATTGCTCGGCAAAGGACTTGGGGGAGAGCGTCCACGCGTGTAGTAGTACGGTTCGTATGTGACTGGGCTCGCATCCGCATAGGGTTGGTTTGCATAAGCCCAGTCGCTGGGTTGTTCAACCGTTCTGATTTGCGGAAGGTTGTCTGGGTGATACCCATCGACTAGGTATTGTTGCAATGTATAGCCCTCGTCAACTGCTGATTCTGGGGGATTCAACTGTCCACAGTTTTCATCCTCCCCTGGTCGAGGAAACATCTGTAACAATGACGACGCTTGAAGCCGCATGCGTGGGTCGTCGCTCAAACAGACTTCCGCCATCTGTCGATACCAGTCCGGAATATTCACTTCAGGCCCGAGTATTAAGGGTCGCCCTTGTGCCTCTGGCTCGTCCTCTTGGGCTGCCAGAGCCCACAACACCATCCCAAGCTGGTACAGATCTGACTTGACGCCGATGTACATGGTAATTCGCTGGTTACTCTCAATGAGCGGTGTTGCTTCCGGAGGCTCCCAGCCCACTGGACAACCCCTTCTGTTGATATCGATAATTTTCGCATCGCCGTATCCATCTATAACAATATTCGATAGAGTAAAGTCGCCTTGCACGAATCCTGATTCATGAATGTCGGATAATCCTTCCACAATTTGCCGCGCCCATCTCTCTCTCGTAGCCCAAGGAAGATCGCAGTCGCCATCCTTACAATGTTCATAGATGATGTCGATAAGAGCTCCCTGATCCGCGTAATCGATGAGAAGTCCTTTTACATGCTCATCATGGTCATCTACTACAACGCCATAGAAATGGATGACGTTGCGCGAAAATCGTAAAGAATTAAGAGCGTTGACCTCGTATAGAAACTCGTCTATTGTGTCAGGGCTCGGGATCTCCTTCTTTATAAGTGTGTGGCCGTTGACATTGACTTTATAGACAAATCCCGACATGTGAGATTCAAAGACAATATCCTTCTCCCGAATGCGCCGGCAACCTAGATGCTTGATTTGGGCAACAGCCGGATATTGGATTATTTCCTAGTATTGTTAGCTTTGACCTCTTGCATCTCACAGTATGTGCATACATTACCGTCCTCGACCACGTGTACATGAAGCCTTCCGTCGGTGGTTTGGAGCTTCAAATTTGTCACCGTGTCGTAAAACTGAATATCTCGCAAACTTTCTCGGATAGCCTCATAAATCTTTGCGCTCTTTTCTCGTTGATAATGTGTGTGGATCAAATCCATCTCCAGAGAATTCGGAGGCGCATCTCGGTAATCAAGCGAGATGGTTACACGCCGCCAAAGGTGATCCCGCTCACGATAAGTGACAAAGAACTTTTCCCTCCTTGATCGATCCCGAAAATGCATGCTGAGGTTCAATATCCAGGTCTTTTCGAGCTCTTCGTGGATTGCGGCGTCATACTGAGATGCTGTTATCGAATGGGTATCCGCGGTAGAGAGGTTGTCCTGCGCTGGGCACTCGTCCGCAAGCGTAATGTCATCATCCCGATGCGTAAGTCGTTCAACTGGATCCTGCGGTGGCACATCTGGGATAGCATTGATAGACAATGAGGGTACAAATCGCGGAACTTCGTCCTGCGGAGAGCCAAGAAAACTTGGGGCACTAACACGAGGTTGGGTTACGGACTGCGAGGCTGACGGTGTTCGTGGCCTATGGGAGCGTCGATCCATAGATACAGCTCGTCTTTCGTCTGGTGTTGGTTCAATGGGCGATAGGTTAGTCCTCCTTTCTTCCACTTGACGCTTGAATGTCTGAGCCCTAGGTAAACCGGGTACGACCCTGCGAGACATCCTGCGAATCAACCCGCCCCTGGCGGGATCAGTCGAGTCATTCTCATGCTGATTATCTTTGCTCTCTTTGGGCTGCTCAGTCGGTTTCGATGGAGTACTACTACCACTTTGTCGGCCAAAAAGCTTGCGAAAGAATCCTTGAGTACCGGATGCTGCAGTTGGCTGTGAATTAAGTGGTTGCGGCGGCTCGGACGCTACCACGCCGGCCTGGGCCATGGCCGCGACAATGCGACCAAAGGTATGCTGTTGCGTTCAAGCACAACTAACAACCGGCGTTGACAATAAGCCAAGTTGATGCGGCTAGCGATATACTAGCTTGGTGTTTGCTTAGTGGCGAGATTGTAAGTCGATGCCTGTGACAATGCATGCACCGGGCTCTGTATCGTTCCACGGCGTATGCCCGTTTTAAAAGTAAATTTCAAAACGAATATGGGGAGAAAGCTGCTACGTAGGTGAAGAACGTAGAGTATAGCATAGATAGAGTATGCCAGCCAGCAAGAGGTGATGAGGCGAAATATCACCAGCAAATCCAGAGATGACACCAGCCCGTTAAACAAAGAAGCGGTCTCCCAGAGTGAGAAGCAGGATGAAGAAACTCTCTACTTGACCCGTCCAAGAACAAGCGAAGGTAAAGCCGTTGCTGTGGTCGGTACTATCGCCCCAGGGAGGTTGGGATAATGCAACGGTCGGTGAGAAGCGGGTCTTCTGGATAAGCGGTCGAACTCGCGGGGAGCGAAGCCGGAGGCGCAATGAACATCAGTGCGCTGGGGAGCCTGGAAGAAATATGGAATTCTCGTGATGAGTGAGTAAGACTTGTCGGGTGAGAAATGTAGTGGAAAAGCCTGAGGCAGCAGAACGTTGTTGGAAATGGAGTTGCGATGCACGCCCTGCTGATATTCAATGGCAGCGAAGAAGTCCAATGCCTAAAACGGGCACCCAGCGGCGGCAATAGTACAGTAGTAGATGTGGATTGTGACTGGATATGAGTGCGTGTGTGGGCTGAGTGGATTGTTGGCTTCTAGTCGCGGCGGGACGACACGGGGACGGGCGGAGCGCTGGGCCATTGATCTTTGGGCGTCATTATTTTGGGCCTCTTTAGGAGCCTGAGCCACACTCGCAAGACGTATGAATTCCCCTGTTAAGAGTAAGTGCCTTGATGACGCTCTCGCCGGGCCGCCCTGCGTAGGGGCTGGATACTATGAATTGCAGCGGATGCGTGCGACTGCTCACTTAGCAGCAAAGCCACCACGGCCCAAGCCCAGGTGTCAGCGCAGGGCTGTGGTTGTACTTTGCCCCAGACCTGCCGAGGAGCGTCAGGGGTCGTTGCTTGACTTAACGACATTTGTGCATGGTGTTGGACGTGGGTGTCGCGACTGAGGTCCATCCATCCCACCAACTCGGAACTGCCATTCTTCAAACCCAGCCAAAGGACCCTGCCAGGCGAGCAATGTCAACCACGAGAAGTAAGTTATGGCCTGGTCTGAGGCTGCATAGTCATACTTTTGAGATAGACGGTGACGCTCCAAGGCTTGCTGGTGGGGAACCATCGATGAGCTGGCCCCTTTCAGATGCCCTTGTCTCGTCCCATTCTGTAGACGCTAAACACGAGTTACTTGAACGCAGGGGAAGGCGGTGATGCATCGTTAGGCACGGAGAGAGAGCCTTGGTCGGGCATAAAGAACAGCGGATGGATATTGAAAATAGCCGGCGCTGGTTTTGTTTGGTGAGTTGAAGGAGTGAAGGATGCAGAGAGAGCGCACGGTTCTCTTGGGCTTTCTGTGATTTAACATCCCAAATCTGTATCACGAGGGACGTCTGGTGCCTTCCATACCTACGTAACTTGATGTGGAGGTAGGTAGGAGGCAGACAAGGCAACAGAAGTAAAGAAATCACGATAATTGAAATCACGAATGGGAAGCCACGAATCAATTCGTAAACAGGTGACTTCCATAATAGAGATGCAGATAAGGCAGGGGCTCAGACCCTGGCTAGTTGGAAGCATCCTATCCAAGTCCAGACTTCTTTTAGAATTATTTTCAATTCCGCCATCTACCTGATAACGACGCCAAGATCCCTCACCACCGATCAAGCAACTGGCCCCGCTCAGGATAAAGATCGTGACAGCTTCACTCCTAGGTTTACGACCACAACCACGCCATTGGTACCGCTGGGGCCAAGTCAGGGGCGGCCAGTTACCTACAATCCCATACTGCATCCTAGGTGAGGCATGCGTGTCTTGCCGACGAGGACTGCGCTGTACGTGCGTGTCATTCTGAGCTGCTGACCTCGGAGCTCGAACCATAAGACGGTCTAAAAGTTTGCATGGTCCAACCGCATACACAAGCGACAGCGCTATCTAAGCTGGGCGCCTCACCTTTGCTGACCGCTCAACTCAATATCTCAGCACCTAGCTCCATGGTGTCCATTACGAAGTTCCTTATGGATTCTCAATTCAAGGCGGGCACAATCAACGACTGGCTCCGTATCTCGGAGATGGGTTAATAACATGCTGACATCGGAATTGCCAAACACCCATGTTGCATGTTTAAAAAAGAATGACGAGTTCAAACGAGGTAGCATAACTTCAGCAAAATAGGTATCTCAGTGCACATGCGAAGTGTCGGGCATACGCATGGCTGTGTTTGGATCCCTAAATAAGTTGAAATGGCATGCAGCACGATCCTGGAGTCTGCGTCTACCATTGTCGTATCAAAACACGTTTCAGTCAGCCATCACTCTCGATGAATCTCAACCAGACGTCACATTGCTTCTGTTTACCAATGATGATATGATATGCAATATATTCGATTCGGCAAACCGTTTCGGTCACTAATTACACCATCACAAATAGATGGATGCCCAATGCGACTACGTTATGATACAACTCGAGGTTCTCCAACTCCAATTCGCACACACCTTCAAGCACCTCTCTCGGTAAGGAAATACCTAGACTTGTCGGGAACTCAGTTGGTTCAATTCACTAGCCTTCTTCTCTCTCATCTCAATTTTTGAGTCCGTCACGTCACACAGGGACTTGGGGTATTCTCAGCTTCACGCGAACCCACGTCTTGACCGATTATGAGGCCCGATCCACTACTTTGCTTCCAGGCTAAGATCCCCAATGAGCCTCGCGTGGGGTCAGGCATGAGTGCAGCATCAACATGGCCGCTAAGACGGTTCTTAGTGAGGCTGCTTGGGCTTGACAGGTTGTCGGTTCGCCATGCAAGCAATGGGTCCGCATTGCACTCCCGATACATATGAACAGGCTTCTAGACGTCTCGAGTGTATTTCGGTTGGGTACCCAATTGGCCCCTGTAAGATGGCTAGTTTATACCGGTAGAAGTTGGCCTGGGCTGCTGAACTTGGTCTCTCCAAAGTTGTACTGGGCATGAGACTTCTGGAAGAGAGTCAATGAGGTTTATCTATGGCTTCGAATTTCAGTCTATTGCCCTCATCTAAATCCCTCTCGGCTAGGCTCGTCCCGTGCCTGGCTCCACTGATCCCGCACCGCCTTGGATGAGATGGGATCTCGAACCTTGGCTAAAAAGGTACGAACCAGGATCAGCTTGCTGGGGAACCATTTGGCACATCCGGACGCAGACGGCTTGAACGTTAAAAAACACGCTGGCTCGGTCTTCGATTCATTGGATCAAAAATGAACACATAGGCATCAGTATTTCCCTGCCGAAACCCGTCCTAACGCTTTCTGCGCTTCAGGCTGCAACCATATTGCGGGCCTCAACTCTGCCTACGAAAGATAGCTCAACCTCTTCTCCGCCCATCGTTCCCATACCGTCATTGCTGGATTCATACATGACGCTCATGGAGATCGTGATCCGGCAAGCGATCTATGGGTATCTGGAGGAACAGCCTCTTCGCTCTCACGCAATACGACGCGTCAGTCAATATCATAGTCTCACAACGAACATTGGATCTAAAAGTCAAGAGTAAAGCAGTATGACGTCGCTTTCCTATATGTACAATTATACATGGAGGCGTCAACTACATGCCGAGATCTGCTAATCAGCTGAGTCTCTCTGCCACCCCAAACGAACCACTAATGCATGCTTCTAATAGTACAATGTCCGCATATTGGTAAAAAACAAGAGTAGGAGTCTTTATATCATTTCCATCTAGATTTCTCATCCAGTGCCCAAACGCCCCTCAAATCATGCCCTGCAACATGCCTCGCCATCAACACTTCTCCAAGCCTTGATGCTGTGTGGCAGTGCCCTGGGTAGAGTGTATAGTGAATATGCTATGCGCGTTGGCAATTTAGTCCTCCTCTTCAGCGGACTCGGAATCGCTCTTCTTCTGCTGAGCCTTCCACTCGCAGACCTTGCACTTGTTGGCCTTCTCGCGGTCGATGTTAGGGAAGACGAGGTCAAAGACCTCAGGGTACCATGCCACAGCGTGGCCTTCGAGACCCTCCTTGATGTTCTGTAGGCATTGGTTAGCAGCAATTCAGTAAAGAAAAAGTAGAGTAGTTATGAGTGAATACATACCTCAGGTAGCTCTAGCCAGTCGGACATGTTGTCCTTGGGGAAGATGATAGTCTTGCAGCCAGCTCGTCGAGCAGCGACAGTCTTCTCGCGAAGACCGCCAATGCGCAGCACCTTACCGGTGAGTGTAATCTCACCAGTCATAGCAACTGTAGGGTCGACGGGGGTTTCAAGGGCAAGGGAGAGAAGGGAAGTGGTCATGGTGATACCAGCCGACGGGCCATCCTTGGAGACAGCGCCGTCGGGAACGTGCAGATGCATCTTGGCCTTGTCGAAGAAGTGGTTATCGGGGAACTCCTTAACCATGTAAGACTTGGCGAAAGAGTAGGCGATGGTGGTAGACTCCTTCATGACGTTCTTGAGGTTACCCGTAATCTCAAGGTGAGGTCTTGTAGAAGGTCGGAGAGGAGCCTGGAGGATAGACTCGATGTACATGGCAGCGCCGCCGAGCTGTGTCCAGGCGAGACCCATGGATACACCAGGCGGGCTGACCTCGTAAAGACGGTCCGACGTGAAAACAGGGGGGCCGACGTAGTCAGTGAGGTTGTCCTTGCCGATAACGACGTGGACAGAGTCGGGGACCTTGAGCGGCTTACGGGGCTTCTCCGTAGTTGCGCCAGTCTCGTGAGACTCAGATTTCTTACCCTCACTGACCTCCTCAGTCTTGCCCTTCTTCTCAGCCTCCTCAAGAGCAGACTTGCCTTCCTCGGTCAAGGCCTCCTCTTCAGGAAGAACCTCCTCACCGAGCTCCTGGACGATCTTGAGAGCAGACTTTCGGTAGACCTTCTCAATCTGCTTCTTTAGGTTTCGCACACCAGACTCGCGGCAGTATGACTTGATGAGTTCCTCAACTGCCTCCTCGCTCAGTGTCACATCGGCGTTCTGAAGACCAGCAGTCTCCTTGGCAGCAGGGGCGAGGTATCGCTGGGCAATGGCCATCTTCTCGTCAGCGACGTAGCCGGAGAGAGTGATGAGCTCCATTCGATCCAATAGAGGTCGAGGAATGGTATCTGTCATGTTGGCAGTGCACACGAACAGGACCTTGGACAGATCCACGGGCACATCCATGTAGTGATCCAAGAAAGAGTTGTTCTGCTCAGGGTCGAGCAACTCTAGCAGAGCAGATGAAGGATCACCCTGGTAACCCCGGCCGATCTTGTCGATTTCGTCGATCAAGATAAGAGGATTCTCAGTCTGGCACTTCTTCAGAGCCTGGATCATGCGACCAGGGAGAGCACCGACGTAGGTTCTTCGGTGACCCTTGATCTCAGCAACATCTGTAAGGCCACCAACACTGAATCGGTAGTACTCGCGATTGAGAGCTCGAGCGATGGACTTTCCAATACTCGTCTTACCCACACCGGGAGGACCGACAAAGCAGAGGATCTTACCCTCAACAGTACCTCGGAGCTTACCAACAGCAATGAACTCCAGAATGCGATCCTTGACGTCCTTAAGGCCGTGGTGGTCCTCATCCAGAATCTTGACTGCGTTGGGAATGCCAAAGTTCTCCGCGCTTCTTCGACCCCAAGGAATTTGTGTAAGCCAGTCCAGGTAATTCCTTGTCACGTTGAACTCGGAAGCAGCTGTCTCAAGGTGAGCAAGCTTGTTAAGCTCCTCGTCGAACACCTTGCGAACAGCATCAGGCATGGCAAGGTTGTTTGCCTTCTCCTTGAACTTCTCAACAAGCTTATCCTTGCCATCAGACTCGAGGCCGAGCTCACGGCGGATGCCCTTCATTTGCTCCATGAGCCAGTACTCTCGTTGCCTCTTGCTAATCTTGTTCTCCACATCCTTGCTGATCTTGGACTGCAACTGAGCGTTCATGAGCTCCTTCTTGAGCACCACAAGAGCCTTCTGCATTCTCTCCTCCACGTTGAGGCATCCAAGCACCTCCTGCAGCTCCTTCTGCTCACCCGATGACACGGCAGCGGCGAAGTCGGCAAGCTTGGCGGGTTCTGATGTAACATTTCCGGTAGATTGGCTCATGGAGAAGGTGGAAATTTGATCTCGGAAAAGGTTGTTCATTGTGGCAACTTCCTTGAAAACGTTGACGATCTCGTTGGTGACGGCGCGGATAACAGGGCTCTTTGGGTCGTAAGGCTCGTCGACAAGATTCTCGACGTTGACCAGGCTGACGGGGTATCTCTTGAGGAACGACGTTGGCTCATACTTTTCGGCGGCCTGATCAGGCTTCTTCTCAACGGCACTCTCCTCGAAGCTGGCAACAACATCTCCCTTCTTCTCCGGGCTAGCTTCCTCCTCGGCAGGCTTCTGGGTGATCGGTTCGGGTGGTGTAGGTTCGGGTTTGGCGTCGGTCTTCTTGGCGGCGTCTTGTTGGCCGCCAGGAGGCAACAGGCTAGATAATTTGATACGGCGATGGGGATAGAGGATAGCAGTCAAGGCACCTTCTTGGCCATGAATAGGGAAAGCACTTGTGATTTGGGCAAAGACACCAACATCATAGACGTCATCGGGGTTTCGGATCACATCCTCGTCCTCATTTTCGTCCTTGAACAAGAAGGCACCGACATACGGTTGACCACGCTTGATCGACTCGGTGATTGCATTTGCCACCTCGGGGTCCTTGATGGTAATTGCCTTGTAAAAACCAGGGAACAGAGGCCTTCGAGCGATGGGGATCGCCAGGACCTGGGGGTATACTTCCGGAACAACGGGCTTCTGGAGGGCCTTCTCAGCGGAAGGCTTCCGACCACGACGGCCTCCATCACCGCCCGAGTTGTCACCGCCAGACCCTGAGCCAGCACCCCCTGCTGCGCTGCCTGCCTTTCCATCTGAGGATTGACCACCACTATCATTCTTTCCAGACCCAGGTGAGTCGGGGCCTGGATTTCTCGACTCGGCCGATAGAGGGCTTTCGGCGTCCTTGCGCTTGTTCTCAACATTCGCCCTAGCCTCCTCGTCAGACAAGGGCTCAGTCAATGGCTCTATCGCAGACTCGAAAAAGCCCTTATCACTGTTGTCCTTCTCCTTGGCGAGTCGGGCGGATGTGGAAAAAGCGGCAGCGACTAACCGCGGCTGAATAGCGGGAAGCCGACGACCGCAGATGTGATGGTTGCGGTAGGCGGGAGAGGAGGTCCATCGAACAGCGGCTGCTTCGGAAGATGCTCGCGAGGCGTGTACGAGAGAGCGCTCGAGTATGAGACGCCCTGAGAGGCGTGAACGAGGGATCATGGTTGGTGACGCTCTGAACCGAGCACGGAGCTAGAGCTAGAGCTAAGATCGGAGAGGGGGACGAGAGGTAGAAGCTCCCCGCGGTGGGCAGCTGAAATTCAACAATGAACAATTAGGGAAGAGAGATTATGTGTAAAAAGAAGAAATTGGGTTGCGGATCTCTATCGGATGCGGTTGGAAAGGATGACGGTGGTCGCAATTGTGCGCATCGCCGCTTAGGTGGAGGCGACTTAATAATGTGAGTCTAAAGTCTATGGCGACGTCGGACTTAACGACGACATCATCCATCCAAAATTTCGAGTCGCTCGTTTTCCAGAGCGTTCCGCGCGCTAGGACTCGGTACCTTAGTAAGCGAATGACCAATCAAACATCAATGTCGGCTGTTGCTTGAGTCCGTTATCAGATTGCGATATTCAACTACCGAGGCTCGCGTGCCTTATATTAAAGATGTTATATTCAACATGTATATAGATAAGATGGGTGTTTGTGGTTTATGCTCGAGGGTTGAGATGGAACCTTCTCGCTATGTAAGTGAGTCTCCGTTACCGGATATACCCTGTTAAAGATATGGCTGGCACCAATTATCATCTTCTTATAACCAGACACTTAGATATGAAGGCTTCCTAAGTGAGATATAAGTTAATAAAAGGCGATAGTTATGGTGAATTTGATTGCTGCATTCTATGTCGTGGCGGTGGTTGTTTCAAGGTCATGTTTTTACTTGCCCATATGCATGATGATAGTGAGATATCGATGAGAGTAAATGACATTTCATGTATTTCAAGTTCATTCACGATTACGATAGAATATGAAAGACCACAGACAGACACTGAGAACCATGTCAACACAAGAATACAACTATATCTTACAATCCTCAGCCGTGCAGGAACTCACATACGGAATGGAAACTCACTGATCGACACTATGATCTGACTACCCTACACCTCTTCTCCGCAAAGTCAAACTGGGCATCGACTAACAGCCTCCAACCTACATACTTTATTATTCACCATTCATAAACCTGTCTCAGTTTCCTATCGTTCAATCATCAGAATATCGCTCTTATAAACAAGGCTCATAGCATTTCTCGTCTATTTACTACAGCTATACAGCCTAAATCACATCATCCAAGTCTTAGCCATGTCTCAGGATCTCAACGCATCAGCCTCACTCAAAAAGCTCTCTCTCGACACAAACGAGGAGCCAGCAAAGGCTACAACGCCAGCAGCCAAAAATAAAAAGGCCAAGGAGGTAGTCGCAGACTCATGGGAAGATTTCGACTCCGATTCTGAGCCTGAAGCCGAGGCTGAGTCCGAGTCAAACAAACCCACACCCAGCGCCACGCCCGCACCACCACCTCCGACGCCCATGTCACCTGTCGGCAGTCTATCATGGACACCTCCGGTAGGAAGCCCCGGTCCTCGAGCCGGTGCCGACCCGGATCGGCGGCCGGAGAAGACGGATGCTGTGGCTCGTCGTATGATAGCCGCCGGGTTGGGTCTCAAGGCGCCTAAGCAGACGGACGAGCAGCGGGCGTATCAGAAGAGTGTCCGGGAGCAAGAGAAGAAGAGAAGGGAGCAGGAGAGAGAGGATGAAAAGAAACGACAGGCTGAAGCTGAAAAGGCCAAGGCGGCTGTCTGGGATGACTAGGCCAGATGGGCTTGTATAAATATCAAGACAGACAAGGGAGTTCACAAGAAAGGATCCTCCAAAATCATAGTCAAAACAACTAATGGTCAATAAGAGCTTTACCCTACTGAGATAAAAAAGACAAAGAACCCCCCTCGAATCATCTAAGCATAGTATCTCAGGAATGAACACCTTGAGGCCCGATGGATGAGATGATTATCGTTGGCAGAACCGAAAGTATGAATGACCTCACACATGTAATCATTTAGAACCAATGAGGCCAGCAATGCCGATATTATCGTTTCCCATTCCTTCATATGACCACAAAAACCACAAAGTGAACTCTAAGGTCTCTCGGGCATAGTATGCCC
This sequence comes from Fusarium stilboides, assembly GCA_014822085.1. NCBI lineage: Eukaryota > Fungi > Ascomycota > Sordariomycetes > Hypocreales > Nectriaceae > Fusarium > Fusarium stilboides. The sequence goes on from JAASAY010000171.1 coordinate 97,222, forward strand.
TAATTCTCAGAGATGATAAATTATCTGAAAAAAAAAAACGGCCCCAAAAACAATCCGTCCCACGTATCATCTTACACTAATCCTAAGTCAGCCTTCACAATGATGTCAAATCTGAACGCTGAGCCGTTCAAATTCTGTAAGAGCCTCCTACTTTGACAGCGGACCTATGGCTGGAACTCGCTTCCAGTTTTGCACCTTACAAGACACCGAGTTGCTTTAGTGCTACACCTGCAGACACGGGGCTTTCTGTCGCTTACCAGTAATCTCAAATATGAGCAGCAGTAGTATACAATAACTTTTGGACTGGTAATATGTGTGAAACGGAATCGAGAAAAATCACACCTATAGTATTGCATGACACAGCCGACTGCTGAATACACGTCAGCCTCACAATCAGGGCCACCAGCTAAGAAGTGGCTGTACATTCGTCGTTGGTTTAGTGATATACAATGACCGAGGAAAACCATTATCACACACTCATTATAGACCTCACAGTATAGTTCAACAAAGTTCATAATGAAAGCAGAGCTTCGTGTATCGAGCAGTCGCGGCTGAACCGCTGGTATCATTGTCATTTCTCAATCTCGTTTCGCTCAGTAGCAATGCTCTCAACTTTTCAGGACCACTCGCTGAAAATTATTGTCTCTGTGCCCTTTCGTTCTTTGGCAATCTCAGAGGCAGCGAGCCATCTATTTGCCATGTACAATCCTGGCATGAGAGATCATGCCCACCTCATGGCAGCTAAAACAAACCCAACTTTGACTCCGTGTATAGTCATCTTCTTTTCGAAGGCAGACTTTCGATCTTTCTTGTTTTCGTTGAGTGGTATCTTTCTCCCATACATCCATCACGTCCTAAAAAATCCTTCTCGATTGGCAACCAGGGGTATTCTTCGTTTTTTTGTCCTCAGCTTTTCGTTACATGACTGGGTATAATGAGCGGACGTCAAGTCATCAAAAGAGAACCCCTGATTCCGTGTAAACCAGGAAAACACAAAAATCAAGATAAAAAACAAACAATAAAGCACTCAAACTCAATCAAGTAAAACAAACATGGCAAGACGTAAACCGACCGATGCACAAGTCGACGTTCCAGGGTATTTTTACGCCAGGGTATATCCAGCCGGGGTATTTGCATGTAGAGGTTCTAACACGGGGAATCTAACGGAAAGGCCCAATAGGGGCGGGGTATCCTGAATTCATAGAATGAGAAGTGGAAGGGCGCCCGCTGTCGCCGGACGCGCGGGTGCTGTGGCGAGGCGTGACATCGCCAGGTTGAGGAATAGACAACTTGTTGTCCATGTGAGTACCGAAGGCTCGGGGAGCCCAGGGGTTGTCGTCGTCGGGGAGGTTCACGCCGCTGTCGTTCCAGGGGTTTCGGTCAGCGTTGAAGCTACGGGTCGATTCAATTGAGATGAGCGATGACTTGGAAACGTTGCTTGAACCCTTGAAAAAGTTGCCATTGCCAGAGTGGGAGCTGTTCTTTCTGCGGTCCAAGAATGATGAGATCGACGTCATGCTACCAGGCTTTCGGAGACGATCAAGAATGCTGCTTCGCTCACGAGCGACTTCATCACCAAAACCGGTCTTGATGGGAGAATCAGTTGCAACAGGAGCAGGAGCGTGCTGCAGAAGCTTCGAATCGAAATACTGCAGGGAGTCTTCGAACGAGTCCGACTTGGGACGAGGAAGAGCGCCTTTAACGACATTAATCTCAGCACCAGAGGTTGCGAACTGAGACTGGATGAAGTCCATAGCGTCACGGAGACCGCCAGCGTTGTTACGGGTGAAGCCCCAGAGGAGAGTGATGGTGGGTTCTCCATCCTCGGTGAGCTCGTCGGGGTTCTGGCGAATGCTAAGATCAACCTCGTGCTGGCTCTTTAGCTTGGGAACAAGGTCATGAACGAATTCAGGAGACTCGAGGAACTTGACTAGCTCCGGGGTCCTGGCAAGAACAAGCTCATGCTTGTCAGGGACCATGCCCAAGAACTCATCGACGCAGTGAGGGACCTGCCACTGGGGACCGTTGACAGTCACCTCATCACTGGCCTGCTCAGTGCTTGGGAAGTTGATCTTGCAGTTGTACTTCTGCTCCAGATCGTCGATCTCGGGGAGTCTGGCGATAAGCTGACGATGATAGAGGCGGTCGACGCTGACAATCTGAGAGGTGTACTCAGAATCCTTTCGATCGTCATTAGTATTGAAATGACTAGTGGAGGAAGGCTGACACTTACAGCACGATCAACCATCTCCAAAATCTCGTTCTTGACAGCGTCCAAGTTCTGCGCATTGCGAGCCGGCGTACGGCAGATAACATTGTCTACTTTGATATCATCATCTTCTCGTCCCATACCTCCTGTCATAAGGTTAGCTTGAATGGGTGAGCAGGGCGAGAGAGAACCATACCCCTGTCCATGGCGTTGGAGAACTTGACGAAGACCGAGTGCTTCTTCATGATACGCTGAATATGCTGGCCACCAATGCCAATGATGCGCTTGTGGTACTGATCGGGAACGTGGAACGAGATAGATGCAGGCATTTCCTGCTCCACGAGCGTCAGACCCTGCTTCATAGACTCGTAGGTTGCCGCAATGACGTCAATGTTGAAGTTGTATTCGTTGAAGCCATCAAATATGATCTGGACATTGCTCTGTCCCATGATCTTGTTGATTTTGCCGTTCTTCTTGCCGCTGACAAATTCTTTGTGCTCGTTGGCGAGCTCAATCTTGACACGGATCTGATACTGAGACTGCGAGACAAACTTCATATCCGAAATAACCTGGAGAGCTGACTTGACTGCATCGTCAGAACCGGTAATGGTGAAGTTCAGCTTGTCAAAGGAAAGATCGGCATCGGAGTTAGCGCAAATATCAACAAGCATGTTCCTGACGTCGTTGGGGTTAGGAAACTGTCTAGCGTCGGCGTGCTGAATAAACCAGCCAGCACTGTAGAATTGACCAGCCTAAGCCATTGTTAGTGGGAATTTCATGTTTACCGGTTGACATATTACTTACTAGTGACATGATTTCCCGAACGGTTCGCTCAACATGAAGGCCTTCGCTGCCTTGAACTCGCACCATGTTGCGCTGAGTCGCCAAAGAAGGGAACATAATGAAGGTACCGTTGGCCTCGAGAATCTTGCGAACTTTATCTAGACGACCAAGCAGAATGCTATCAATTTTGGCGGCGGGGATAGTCACGTCCTTAACGTAAAGTCTGATGCGTTGAACTGTCTCGTGAAGTTTCTGCTTGGCAAGTTCGATAGCCTGAGGAGTTTCGCCAGTGATAAAAATATCGCTGGGATCGCGACGGGTTGCCTTCGGAGGACAGTAACGGTACATTGCCGAGAACGGAGGTGGGAAGTAGATGGCAGTTCCAGTAGACGACTCAATGAGCTTGATGTTCTTGCGATGTCGGCCACAAACAAGTTGATGGCAAGAAGAATCGAGTTTAGTGCCGTCGACGATACGGCCGAGCAGTGTATCAATGTGAATCAAGACACGAGCCTTTGCGTGCTCAGATGACAGAATATCACCGTAGATAGCAACTCTCCATCGTTGATCCATACGTAATTCAGCATCACCAGTCATGCCATCCACAACAGGGGTCAACTTGGGACCGAGAAGAAAGATATCAACGCCGCAGAAGCTCGAGATGTAATCGAGGGTATCAGTAACAGGTTTCTTGAGCACACCAGCGTTGAGATCGCAAACCAGTTGACCATCAATGTCAATTGTGGTACAACGCTAGGACAAAGGTTAGCGGAGATTTCCAAATTGCACCAGAAGAGGGTCTGGTGCAGAGTCCTAGGACATACGAGGGAAATGGGGGTATCATTCAAAATAGTCTCTCGGCTCTTATGGACCAGCTCTGGAGAGCCCGAGAGACAGACGGTAGCGACCTGTTGGCCTTTCCCGTTCTTGGGCATTGTCGACAGAACATAAGCCTCCACAGGTAAGGGACCGTTGGTGATCTCTTGACACATCCTATGAAGGTTGTTGAGGTTCTGAACATGGACAGGCAGCTCGTGAATTTGGACGTCGTCCGGCGCGTCCTCGGGGTGTGTCCATCGTAGGACAGCGTCAGTGGTCGCGTGAAGAATGTCCTCAGTATCGGGGCCCGCAAGATCGGAAGCGAATGGGATGTTGAACGAGTAGAGAATCGTAGCATCGGCGGCTTGAGGGGAAGCCATGGGCTGACCGGGCTGGGCGGCGTTCTTGGGATGGTTGAGGGCATTCATGGGCATATTGGGACGGCCCATTCCGAAATTGGGTGCCATTCTTTCCGACCAGTGACGCATGTTTGCCAACTTATTCATGATGGGGAGTGAGAGAGTTGCGTCGTCGGTATTGTCGTCGTCGTCCGAATCGTGGGCGGCGACGGTCGGCCTGAGGTGGAGGAGGCTGGACGGAAGAAGACGCCGGAGGTGGAGATGGAGGAGGAACGGTCGAGAAGAGAATACAAAGATGCGATGCGATGCGAGTAAAGAGAAAGGGAAAAAAGGGTATCGAAGAAGCTGGGGCAAGAAACGGTTGGGAGGGGAAGGGGTGAAGGG